>VSMD01141642.1:0-77115 GCA_008750895.1 Mirza zaza | reverse complement strand
CCCTCCTCCCCCCTGTCCCTCCTCCTCCCTGTCCCTCCTCCTCCCGTCCTTCCTCCCCCCTCCTTCCTCTTGTCTCCCTTCTTGCCCTGTGGCTGCCTGACTCCCAGAGGTGGCCAGCCTCCCAGGCAGAGCTGCTGGTCCCCGCGGGTAATAGCTTACTAGAGGGTGGGGAGACTCTCTCAACCCTTCAAATAGAATCAGGATAATGTCAGTGGAATTAAACTCAGGCTCTCTAATTACCCCTCGGTTCACTACTAATGTTTTCATTTGAGCTAGTGTTGAATGAGTCTTTGTCAGGGAAAATCGGTAACAGCGTGTCTTCAGGCAGCCAGAGAAATTCAAAGAACACAAAGGTGAGGAGAGAGCTTCTTTTTTAGATCCCCAAAACCTTGACAAATCACCCTGTGGCTGTCTACACACCCCTCGCACCCCTGCCCTCTGAATGCTCTTTCTTCATAAGCTCATAAAAAGGAAGGAGTCTTCAAAAGTGCTGATGGGTACGAGGACAGCTACTCACACTGCCTGCCTGAGAAACCACAGCCCGCTGTAGGCACGATCACCTTCCAGAGTGTTCTGTCTGCTCTCATCAGCCAAAAGCTGTCTTGGTATTAAATACAATGTAGATTTTTCTACTAGCCATTAATTCAGGTTGTTCAAACCCCCATCTCCAAATATGTCCCCACTTCAAAACTCAGAACCTTAGCTAAAGCTGCCTTTCTCTTTGTCTTAGAGTTGGAGTAGCTTCAGGCTCTACCTGTCTTAGACCAAGCTGTTCCCTTATCTGCAAACCTTTCAGCTTTTGCACAGCTAGAAAGGATGCCTCACCTAACCCACAGGGGCCTCTCCTGTGTTCAGCCCAGAGGTGCCTGGCTGCTTCCTTACCCTGCCCTGGGTTATTTCTGACTTCGTTGAAAAAAAATTAGTTAAAAACAAGAACCACAACATCAGTGGTTACAACAACAGGTGAAAGGACAAGTCAGCCGCAGAGGTGCACCGCCTTCCTCCTTTCCACCTACTCGCTCCCCCAATTTTAGTGCCTGTTGAACTGGAGGGCCTTTACAATTTGTGTGTGACAGTGGGGGCAAGACAGCCATTTGGCCTCTGCTCACTTTTACAAAAGGGCCTCAAAATCAGACTTTTGATATAGTCTTCTGACAAGATTAGACACACATAAGCCCTGCAGAAAATTCATAGAACAACTTAGTGTGATTATAGAAAGGCCTCTCTTCTGTAAGACACTTTGCTGCCAATGGCCAGAAAATTGTCATGAAAACCAGACAAATCAACAATAGCTATGAGGACAACAGTGCCCCTGGAGGCTTTGCTCACAGTCACAGAGACACACTGATGGGACTGAAAAATGATGTTCCTCTCAAGTGTAAATGTGTGTATCATTAATGGAGCACACAGCTTCTAGTGCTCTAAGAATTCATGTTTCAAATCTACTCGGTATTTATTTTGTGATTAGCACTATTGCATTGTGTTAGTTTCTTTATCTGAGAATATTTGTTTGTTGAAAGTGTACATTAAGAATATCTCATAATTTTTGGAACCATATTTTGACATTTATTCATTTATTTCAATATATTAGAATGCTCGCAAAATGAACTTAAGCTGGCCTTTTCCGACCTCTCAGGTCCCTGGAGCCATTTTTTATTTGGGGAAGCGCAGCATCCACTCCGTTCAGTATTTCCTATGGAGAATCATTTCTTCCCAACTCTTAGCCCATTAAGTTGTGGTAGGGGCAGGCCTGAGCCCAGATGGCCATCAGAACATCAGACTCCCCTAAGATAGGCATGCGATCACATTTTCCCAGGGAGACTGAATTTCAGAACTTTATTTTATGCTGCTGTGATTTCACAAGTGCTTTTCTGTTGCAATTGCTGGGGACTTAGGCTCCTGGTAGCATTTTGCCACCGTGAAGTGAACTGGCTGCAAAGGGGTCGGACGCAGGGGAGTAAGAGATGGAGAGGGAGCGGGCTCAGTTACTCATACTCCACTGCAGATGGAAGCCTGGGCCTTAAGCCAGGATGAGTTGTCCTTCCAGCCTGAATTGCGGTGCTGGAAGGAGCTTTAGAAGTCCAAGTCCAACAGAAATGGAAATCAAGGTCTGGAGACCGGGAAGCTAGCAAGAGCCACAGCCAGCCTGAGAATCTGGGCTCCTTGTCTACAGGAGTTTCAGCCTGATGTCCATGGTGGAGAAAAAGGAACCCAGAAAAAACTGAAATTCAGACTTTTAATTAAATTAAACTCAGCAAAATTTTTGAGCAGTGCCTGCCTGTATTCATACAGATGAGTGGTAAGACTATATGGAAAGCCAAATATGTGCTGAGCAGGCACCATGCTGGGCACTGGGGTGCAGTGGTGTGCAAAAACAGACTGAGGTGTAAGAGCTCATGGGACCCTGAAAAAGGGTGTGCAGGCTCTACACTGCCCAGCTCCGTGAGGGTCAATAGACCCTGCTGTGGAAGGCACGCCCCAGCACTGTGCAGTGCACAGCACTGGCAGCTCTGGGGCTCAACACACAGCTGTTCCTAACGTGGACCCTGGTCCTGTGTGGGGACACGGAAGGAACGAGACAGTGCCTGTGCCCTTGGAAGTCCGCCTTGTCATGGCCGTCTGTCCATCCAGTCCGCTTGCAGGGACAGCCCTTCATGAGGTCTAACTCCCTGACTTCAAACACAATGAGAAGAGTCCAGGGCCACATGAGGAGACGCTTGCCGTGTCCTGCTTAATGTCAAGCTTTCTTAATAATTCTCCGTGATTGGGAAGAGGGGGTGGCGAGTGTGGAAGCCCGGGGGAACTGATGAGAGAAAAACGCTGCGGCCAATTAGCCGAAATGTTGCAGTCAGTGCAGCGCCAGGCTGACGGGCTCGTTGAGCCCCAGAGCTCTCTGACAGGCTTGGCTGCAGCTAGGAGAGACACGGACCCCCTGCGCGCGCGGGGCCAGCCACGTGCTTCTTGGGCGGCAGCTCTGCCTGTCTCTCTTCGCTCCCCGGTGTCCTTGCCGTCTGCCCGCTCAAGGCTCTGTGGCTTGTGCTGGCTGTTCCACCCTGAAGTCTTTCCCAAATACCAATGATTTCCTTGCATGCGCAGATTATATCTTTCCCCTGAAAGTTTAATCTGAATGCTCAGTGTTCAGTTGCCAAGGGCTATGAACTAATTTCTCTTGTCATTGCCACTTGGTGAAAATGTCATCATTAGTGAGGCGGGAGATGCTAAAGAACTGGGAGGAGGGGAGAAGAGGGTGGGTAGGAGGCTCTCAGACCCTTCCAGAGACGCCTAAATGCCACAGCAATTAGAGAGCCAGTGCCCAGTGAGGGGGGCAGCGCGTGTGTGGAGTCTGGGTGTGGGCGCGTGGGTGGCACCAAGGAGGTGCAGGCAGGGCCCTGACGGCTTGGCCACATGCTCTGCTGGGGGAGCGGACTCGCTTGGCCAGCCTGCCCTGGGGACAGACAGCCAGAGTCCTGTGCTACCTCTGTAGCGAGAAACGTCCTTGAACAGTGGTTCTGCCTGTTGCAAAATCACAGTTCACTCTGTGACCTGGTGTGGCTTATGTAAAGGTCTCTGCGAGAGTGACTCCTTGCAACTAACTGAGCAGGGATACTTTGCGACTTGCCTGCTGCCTGCTGCCTGCTACTGGCGGGTTAGAGCTCGGCTAGTCGCTGAGCGTGCTCAAGCGAGGCCCCACACTCACAATGCTTCCCATCCTGCGATGTCTGGTCATGTCTATTGATTTATTTTATCCCTTTTAAACTGTTTTTGCATCGCTGCCTTATATTTTATGTGATTTTCTTTTGTTTAAAAATATATTTAAAAAATTTTTGAGATAATTTAACTGATACCAATTTACTCTATTTCATCCCTGCCACACACACAGATCAGGTTTGTGCTAAATTTCACAGGTCACTTCATATTCACTTTGGGAGTGAACAAGTTAGAAACCAAATAGGACCAAATATTGCCTGAGTACCTATAGCACGTGCCAAGGAATGTGCTAGACACACCATCCTTTTTATTCCCACTTAATGCTCACAAACAGCCTTATAAGACAGGCACTATGGTCCCCGTTTTTCAGGTAAGAATCAGGATGGTCAGTGATTTGCCTGAGGGTTTGAAGTTTAGTAAATGGCTAAACTAGGATTTAACCTAAGACTAACTGACTTCTAGTGTTCTGTATGTTATTTGTACCAAGTTTTCTGTTGGCAAACTATAATCAGAGCTGGATTAATCACACTGCTTGGGGCATGGGCTACTGTGGAAACTTTCCCTCTCTAGGCCTCAGTTCCCTCATCTGCACAATGGGTATATCCTGTCCTGGGCCCTGATTGTCTCATCAGTTATTGTGAGGAGAAAATTGGACGCATGTGGGAAAACGGTAACAAAACACTTTGAAGTAGTGCGAGGAAAGTAATGGGCTGTTCAGAGTCTCCCCAGCACCCTTCTAACCACCCAGGGCCTTTGGTCATGGCATTCGTGGCCTGCAGCACGAGCCGGGTGGGGTCTGGAGGTCCAGGTCATGGGCTGAGGGTGGCCGGAAGCTTCCTGCTGTAGAGCCTGGACACTCTCGTTCCTGCAAACAAATTGGTAACTTTGCTTCCACAGCTTTCTCAATGCTCTCCTCCCCAGGAAGAGAAGGTGTGTTTCTGCAGTGAAAGACTTCGCAGCGCAAGACCTCTCGCGGCAGGCGGGCCGCGCGGCCTCAGACCTATAGCAGGGAGGGCGTGAGCCCCTTGGTGCCTGGTTGGTGAGCACTGCCCAGGTGCTCCCCAAGACGTGGATTTTGTCATGGGCCAGGTGGACAGGTGGGCTCCCCAGGGCCGACTCAACCATCGGTGCCTGGCCTCGCCCTGCCTTCAGGTCAGGGCGAAGATCAACTCGAGTTGGACAAGCAGAGGCCAGGGGCTAGGAGACCAGTGGCTCCAAAACTGGCCTGGCAAAATGCCAGGTATGTATTTTTAAAAATTACTGTGTCTTTTGCCTGTGTGCTTTCTGGGCATCTCCTAAGGTGTTCAACCAAGGCCCCCCAAAAGCTGGGACTTTTTATCTGACGGCAAAGTCCCTTCCACTCTGGCTGGCATCCGAAGGCCTAAGGGTGCGTCTTCCCACGTTGAATGCAGTGTCCAGGGTCACCACGCTGGCCCTTAACACGGGGGCCCAAGCCTTCCTCCAGCGCCCCCGCTTGGCATCTTGGCTGCTGTGCGGGCAGAGCGCACACGCCACACACCTCCAAGTGCAGCAAAAGGGAGCGACAGAGCACGCCAGATCGGCTGCTCACTGGAGATCCCCTCAGATGTCAGCACCCTTTGACACAGGCCTGTCCCTGAGCTTCCTGTGCCGCTGCGGTCACCCTGACAGCTCCCTGAGCCCCTCCTGTGGGGGAGTCACTGCCTATAAGGAGCTCCGTCTCGGGATTCCCAGGGAGCCGGGGCCCGGGCTCACTCCTGGGAGCCAGCTCTGTGGAGGAGGAGAGGAAAGGAGACGGGAAAGTGGAATGGCATCCTCTTTCTTTATCTTTTACGTCAACTTTACAAAGGATTTATTTTCCCTCATCACCTCATTCAACTCTCTCGATAACTCTGTGAGTAATCAGGGAAGAGATTGTCCCTGTTTCAGGAAACTGCAGCTCAGAGACCCCCAGTGGCCTTCCCAAGGCAACGCACCCACTGTGAGAATTGACTCCAAGACCCCAAATGCTTGTTTGGCTCTAAGTTCAACTAGTGCCTGCTTCCAAGAAGCAGCGCTTCACTCGGATATTTTAGAGATGTTTGGAGGGGAGACAGAGAGAGGTGAGGACAGGGGCAGCTCAGGAAGTCTTCTCGAAGGAGGTGGGCCTGGCTGGGCCCTGGTCAAAGGAGAGAGTCTGGCAGGCAGAGGGCAGACGACCTCTCAAGGTTGCTCCCTGGCCGTGGTCTCTCTGATTTTGCAGGATCCAGATGCCATCCCCACCCCTCTCTTCACGTCTCTCGCCAGGGACCAAAGGCTCAAAATTAAAAAGTTGTCATTTGCTGGAACAAGGCAGCTCTGGGCCCTGGGGCTGGGCCGTGAGGACTGTGCTTGACGGTGCCTGTTCACAGCCTGCCTGGGCTGAGGGGACGGAGGGGCCACTGCCATCTGGCTGCTGAGCCAGACTGGGGGGAAGGACACAGGACCTGGCTGGGGTCCCTGCCACTGCTCTCCGGCTGCTCCGTAACCCACACCCAAGCCGGCCTGGGCCTGGGGGGCCAGTAAATCTGTAGAAGGGAGGCGCAAAAAGGCACGGAGCAAATGGAAATGAAAATAGATATTTTCAGTTATGTCAGAGGAATTTCCATTTGTTTTTGGCTTTGTCCCGCATGTGACAATGGTTTTCTGAGTGTCTACTCTGGGCCAGGTGCAGTGTCTATGCTGGGGGTGCAGAGATAAGTCAGATCCTGTCTATTCCTTTGTAGGAAACAGTGTGTGATTACGTGATGGGGATTTGATTTAACTTGTCCCTCGCTTGTCGCTCTGCCCCACAGCTAAAGAAGTGCCAGGCATCAGGTCTCAGAAGCCGAATAGGAACTGTGGGCAGAGCAGGGGGCTCTGGCCCGAGTGAGTACGAGGCCCAGGCAGGACACATGAGTGGCTTGGTGGGCCAGGTGGGGAATGGAGGGAACTCGTGGCCGCCAGGCCCATCCAAAGGGGGCATGCACTCACCAGCAACAGTCCCCTGCTTCCACGCAGGGAAGTGGGCCCAGTATTGTCACATCTCCTGAGTTTTCAAGAGAAGATGGAAATCTGGATTTTTACGTAGGCAAAACTCTTACTCACTGGACAATGAATTCAAATACTTGTTTCAAAAACATGGTGCAGGGACACATGCATATGCATGCCAGGCTTGGGCATCTCTGCGGGAGAAGGAAAGAGGTGGAGTGTAGTCAGAGGCGCTAAGCTCATCTGCACAGTGAGGGCCTGGGAATGAGAAAGCTGGAGGGAGGAAGGAACACCTGCGTGTTGGGGCTGGAGAGTAAGAGCCAGGTGTGTTTGAGAATCATTCTAGGGTAATAGTCAGGTGTGAGAGATGTGAAAATGGAGGAAGGGGATTTTGTGGACTGGCTGTGAGTTATTCATTAGACCATTTTTAATATACTCCAGTAGAAGAAATAAAGGTTGATAATCCTTTAAGGAATTTCTGCTTGACCTTTGTCTGAGGTTGTTTTTCTTTTTAATGTAGATTCTTAAATGAAGCCATGGAGTTACATGGAGCCACAGGTCATAAGAATCACACAATATATTTAATTTCTTATTAGTAGTAGTTTTTATGCGTTCAGTATAATATGCACAGTGAGATAAAGAGAGGAGAAAAGGCTGATTTAGCCACTGAGGAGATGCCGTCAGCCTTTCCATGCAGTGCTCGGCGAGGGAGCACGAATTGAGGTGTGAACCTGTGTCCTCTCAGCCAGTCCGAGTCTTACACACCTCTCACGGTGTGGGATTTCTGCACCTGATGTGATGTGAGTAAAGAGTGTGTGTGTGTGTGTGTGTGTGTATTTTTCATACAACATGGATCCTGAACATAAGCCAACCATTTCATTTACTGCCTAAATCAAGAAAGAGTTATCTGTTCCCAAACTGGAGGAAAATATATTATTGAACTGGTAGGGAAATATTCTATGTCCCTGTACCCTTCTGATGGATTTTCAAGAGTGATTTTGACCTTGCACGATTTTTCTCCTGTGTGATGACTTTACAATTTGTTCCTCACATCATATGCAATGTGCTGGTTATGAACTCATAAAGAAAGTACTTTGTCTGGAGGAAACGGTGACTATTTTGAAAGCATTGGGAAAAACTTACCAGAAGAGGTAAAATTTCTGTAGGGCATAAGTAGAGGTTTGTCAGACTTAGAGGCATGGAAGTGATAATGCAGTGTTAAATCAAATTAAATTTGGCCTAAAACTGTCATCATATCTTGAGTCCCTATGTAGGAAACTGTAGCCTAACTTAGTATATAAACAAACTACAACCTAACTTAAGAGTAACTTCTTGTAAAAAATAACTGAGTTTCAGCCATTCATAACAATTGAGCTTTAGCCAATCCCAGGCTGTCAACGGATCAGACTATGTCCCTATAAGCCAAATGCCCCATCACATCATGTCCCAGTCAGGCAAATGCCCAGCTGTAATGTTTCTATAGTTGCTTCCTTTTTCTGTCTATAAGTACCGCCAGCCGGTGTTGCTGGTGGAGTTCTCTGAACCTCTCCTGGGTGAGGGCTGCCCAGTTCATGAATAGTCCTTTGCTCAAATAAACTCTGCTAAATTTAATTTGTCTAAAGTTTTTCTTTTAACACAGGAGAGAGACATCCTAGGCAGAAGGAACAATGTGTGCAAAGGCATGGGATAAAAAAATTTTGACTTATTTAGGAAATGGCACACCATTTGGTGTGGTTGGTGGCAGTGATTTTGGTAGATAACATAGGCTTTGGCTAGATTATTCAGTCTTGTATCCCATGACAAAAAGCTTGGAGTTTTAGTCCATAAATCTTGTTCTTAAGTAATGGGAGTAATATGATTTTCCAAACTGACCTTCAGAGCACAGCTCAAGAAAGTAGGAATATGGGCAAGATGACATTGAAGGTTCCATCTGCCTCTGAGAGTCGAAGCTTGTTTTCTAAGTCCTCTGCCTTCCAGAGAGTCCTCTCAATTGTCAATTCTAAGACGTAGTTTTCTTGTGTACATGTTTGTAGTACTTTCTGTGTGACCCATTTACATAGTACTCATCATACAATTCATCCATTCATTTAGCAAGTATTTATTCAGCACTTTCTCCGTGATGGGCACAATGTGAGGATAAAGAAGGTGAGCACAATGGACACAGCACCTACTCCCATGGAGCTTATGGTACAGTGCCCAGGCGACATTGCACAAATGGTGATTTAGGGACAAATGTGACTGGTGCCTGGAAGAAGACTTAAAGGCATCCTGTGAGCCTATACTGAAGTGGCCTGATGGCTTCTGGGGCTGGAGAACCAAAAGTGACTTTCCCATGAAGTGCTTTCTTCTCAGCTGAGAATGAAAAGCAAGTGAAAGTTAGGATGGTTTGGACGTGTGGCTCCCCTCATGTTGAAATTTGATCCCTATTGTTGGAGGTGGGGGCTGGTGAGAGGTGTTTGGGTCACAGGGGTGGATCCTGGAGGAGTGTCTTGGTGTTCCCACTGTGATAATGAGTGAGTTCCTGCTTTATTAGTTCCCAGGAGAGCTGGCTGTTTACAGGAGGCTGGCACCTCCTCCTCTCTCTCTTGCTCCTCTCTCACCACATGACCGCCTGCCCCTTCACCTTCCTCATTGATTGGAAGCTCCTTGTGCCCCTCATCAGAAGCAGATGCTGGCACAATGATTCTAACTCCAAAGAAGTCTGTATATACTTTTTCTTGTTGCTGATGTTTTGTTGTCATATCTAAGAAACCATTGCTTAAGCCAAGGTCACTAAGATTTACACCTATGTTTTCTTCTAAGAGTTTTATCTTTTACATTCAGATCCTTGATCCATTCTGAGTTAATTTTTTTTGTATGATATGATGCTGGGACTAACCTCATTCTTTTGCACGTGAATATTTAGTTGTCCCAGACCATTTGTTGAGGATGCTCCTCTTTCCTCATTGAATGCTTTTGGCACCCATGTCAAAATTAACTGGCCGTACATATATGAGTTCATTTCTGTAGTCTCAATTTCATTCCTTTGGTCTTGATGTCTGTTCTTACGTCAGCACCACTCTGTTTTAATCACCGTAGCTTTGTAGTACATTTTAAAATTGGAAAGTATAAGTCCTTCAACTTTGTTCTTTTTTTTTTTTTTATATTGTTTTGGTTATTTGGGGGGCCTTGGAATTCCTTATGAATTTGATGATCAACTTTTCCATTTCTACAAAAAGGGCCCTTGGAATTTTGATAGCGATTGCATTGCTTCTGTATATGCTTTTGGGTAATATTGACATCTTAACAATATTAAGACTTCTGATCCATGGAATATGATATTTTTTCATTTATTTGGGTCTTGTTTAATTTCTTTCAGCATTGTTTTGTAGTTTTGAGTACAAGTTTTAAACTTCTTTTATTTAATTTATTCCAAAGTATTTTATTTTTAATGCTTTCATAAATGAAATCACTTTAATTTTATTTTCAGATTGTTTGTCACAAGTGTAGAGAAATATAATTGACTTTTGTATATTGATCTTGTATCTCACAACCTTGATAAACTCATTATTAATTCTAACTTTTTGTGTGTGTGGATTCCTTAGGATTTTCTATGTCTAAGGTCATGTTACTGTAAAGATAGTTTTACTTCTTCCTTTCAAATTCCGATGGCTTTTATTCCATTTTCTTGCCTAGTTGCACTGGCTGTAGCCTTCAGTATCATGTTGAATAGGAGTGGTGAGAGTGAGAGTGAATATCTTTGTCCTGCTCATGGTAATAAATGTCTTTTGAAGGAAACTGAATTTGAATGGCAAGTTTCTTGAAAACATCTTAAATGAAAAAACTAATAAACAAAATCCTCCATAAAACAACAAAAAAGCCTAAACATGACGCTTTGTAGCCACCCCCATTTTACTCTGGATGGTGGGCCCATCCTGAATTCTCAGCGTTAATTGATCAAGAGAATGCGCTCTCCTGGAACAGTGGTGACTGTAGCGCCGGGCAGAGGTTCCCCTTCAAGGAAGGACTTCTCAGCTCTGGAAATGCGGTCAGTGGGTGGCCTCTGGCTACCAGCCCCTTCAGGGATGATCTCAGTCGCAGAGAGCTGCCTCTCCTGCAGTCGTACCTCTCCCTGGGTGGCCCACATCCAGTGACTAATTTGATGTGTGAATATAAAGGCATGATCATGTGGGCCCAAGGATGGACAACTCTGAGGGTCTCTGCAGCTGTAGGCTTAGCCAAGGCTGCTGTTGGGCCTGCACTGCGGCTAGACTTTCCCTCTGCCCACTCCTGCTTCCTTCCCGCTCCCCTGTGTCCATCCCAAGGGTCCTCCTTCACAGACATACCGCATGCCAGACTCCATGTCAGAACCTTCTTCCTGGGGAGTCCCATCTGCAGCACCCATGCCTGCCTGTTCCTATGTTGAGGGGACCCAGAACTCATTAAGTACCTATAGGGAGGGGTATCATAAAAATAACATCCTTGGGAGGTTTAAATGGCTTATTTTTTCCATGTGCCCTGGGGCATTTCTTTTTTGGGAATTGGTAATAACATTGTATATATTCCTAGACAGATTTTGTACATTTTATATATTCCTGGGGTGATTTTCCAATCAGCTTTCGAAAGCTGGATGTATGTATGTTCCCAGAATGCTAAGTATGATTACCCCAGGATGGAGGATCCTAGCCCACGTGGGGTTCCAATGTTAACTTTGTCCCAGTCAACACTGTTTTAATTAACACTGGGTATAGTAGGCTTAAAAATGGCTGACCAAAAATATCAGGACCCTGAGGTTTATCGGGGTTAGAAAAAATAAAAAATTAAAATAAAAGAACAAAAATATAGGCCAGGCACGGAGGCTCACGCCTGTAATCCTAGCTCTCTGGGAGGCCGACGTGGGCGGATCGTTTGAGCTCAGGAGTTCGAGACCAGCCTGAGCAAGAGCGAGACCCCATTTCTACTATAAATAGAAATTAATTGGCCAACTAATATATAGAGAAAAAATTAGCCGGGCATGGTGGCGCATGCCTGTAGTCCCAGCTACTCGGGAGGCTGAGGCAGAAGGATTGCTTGAGCCCAGGAGTTTGAGGTTGCTGTGAGCTAGGCTGACGCCACGGCACTCACTCTAGCCTGGGCAACAAAGTGAGACTCTGTCTCAAAAAAAAAAAAAGAACAAAAATATAAAAAATACCAGGTTCCAATTCCTGGAACCTGTGAATATTATATTAAAAGGAAAAAGTTCTTTGCAAATGCAATTAAGGGTCTTGGGATGTGGAATTTTCCTGGAATATCTAGGTGGGCCCTAAGCCCAATCACAGGGTCCTTGTGAGACAGAGGCAGAGGAGGTTTGGCTCCCACAGCAGAGGAAGCAGCGTGACTGGAGGCAAGGTTGAGTGTTGTGGCCACGAGGCAAGGAATGCCAGCAGCCCCCAGAAGCTGGAGGCGCCAAGGAACGAATTCTCCCCTGGAGACTCTGGAGGAAATGTGGGCATGCCAACATCTTGATTTAGGTCCAGTGAAAATGAACTTCTGGTCTCCAGAACTGTGAGAAAATAAACCTCTGCTGGTCCAGGCCTCCGAGCTTGCGATGGCTATTGCATAAGCAGCCTCAGAAACGAATGCACCGAGCTCCACTCGCTTCCCCTCCCGAGGGCCACTGCAATCCTGAGCAGCGCTGAGGACAGGAAGAGCACTGTACGCAGCACGGCCAGCACCTCGCGTGGAAGACAGAGCCCACCACTGCCTGGTCCAACCTTCTCCTAGACGGCTCTGCTGAAGGGCAGAAGACACAGACGTGCAACTCTTTGATTCATGGGTACAGGTTGCAGCTCAACCCATGGGGTACACAATAGGTAAGGAGGCTTTGTGGGATGAAAACTCATTTTAACTCTTTTATATGTAACTTAAATGTTTCCTTATGTCTAGGAGTTGACTTCACCGAGACAATGAAACTAGATTGTGTGTTTCTTTGCTTATATGTGGTTTGTCTCATTGTTGCATCATTTTCATAAACTAGGACCCTGTTTCCAGGGAAACAGTGATGTAACAATCCCTCAGATTTACATAATCTTAATTTTAATTGGTCAAATCCAATTGTGATCTTGGGATCTTGAGATCTTGAATCCCCTGGTGGTAGGTGAGCAAATGTAAACATTGGGTGTTTCCCCCTTTTTTATGTCTATTTTTAACCCCAAGATTTTTGTGGTCTGTACACTTTTTCCTCAATGTACTAACTTAACTAATTTTATTTCTATTAGTCTTGATAGTGTCTTTTTCTCTGATACAGTAGATTCTCCATGGATCAATACTGTCAACTCAATACTTTTCATCAAAGGCAGTAAAGGTCTGCTTTACAAATCCGCAGATGATACAAAGCTGTAAGGCAGAGCATTCCAGTTCAAGGATGAGGTGACAGAAGCAGGATTTATAAAGATTTATCATGGCTTGGAAAGATAGATCCAAACCAACATATTGAAACAAAACAGAAATATAATATCATACATTTAGTTTCAAAATAATCAGTTGAAGGGTGAGACTTTTCAGTTTTCATTTGAAAGTCATTTATGTGAAAGAGATCTAGAAGATTTAGTTAAGCATAGGCTCAATATGAGCCAATGGTGTGATGTGCCTGCCAGAAAGCTGATACAGTCATAGGCTGCATTAATAGGAGTATAGTGACTAGACTGAGGGAGGTGAGAAAGGGCATCGTATTCTGGACTGGCCAGGTTGCACATAGTGTGTTTTCTTCTGGTATACGATGGGTAGGTTAGCTAAGGAGAAAGTCTAGAAGAGGAAGATGATAAAGGATTTGAAACATGAAGAGTGGCTGAGGAACCTGGGGTAGTTGTCCTGGGAAATGGCTGACCAAGAGCTGGCAAATCACTGTCTTCAAACTCCTGCGGGCCCATCATGCTGACAAAGCACACCTCAAGGCAGCCCTGGGACCACGGCTGGGCGGATCTCACTCATGGGTAGAAGCAGAGTCAGAGCTGTCTGACAGAAGGAGTTTCTCTGAGCCCGCTCCAGCCTTCTCCTTGTGCGGGTGAGGAGGGACACCTGCCAGGAATGCTCTGGAAACATTTCCTGCATTTGGAAGGAAATGGAATCAGATGACCTTTTCCTGACTCTGACAACCCTTGATTCTTTGAAGCTCATTTGGTCCTCACATGAGCTGTGGGAGGCAGGCGTTATGGAGACGTGATTTCTGTTCTGAAGATGAGGGTTGAAGGGCCTGTCTGAGAGTCTCAGAGGAGTGTCTGGGCCAGGACAGAAACTAGGCTTCCTCACTCCCAGCCCAGGGCTCTTTCCGTAGGGCTGGCGTTTGCCTGAGATGGACCGCAGGGAAACCTGTCGAGAGGAAAACTGGCTTTTAGTTTATGCGTGCTGCGAACGTCTTGGCCGAGAGCTAGGAGTCTCTCTGGGCTAGGAAGGCCCAAGGATTGTCTGGGAAGGAAGCTTTTTCTTTTTCTCTGATACAGTAGATTCTCCACGGATCAACACTGTCAACTCGATACTTTTCATCAAAGACAGGAAAGGTCTGTTAACAAATCCGCAGATGATGCAAAGCTGTGCCACTCTACTCTTTGAATTTCTGAAATTCAGGTTTGCTCTGCCTCCTATCTGCCTAGTTTGCCTAGCTGTACCCCGCATGAACAGGAAAATCAGTGATCTCTTTCTTCCATCTGAGGAATGGGACACCTGAGGGGTCATCCCAAATTGATTAGGCATTTACTTTTCTCCCCCAATTGAGTGGCATTTCCCACTCTTCATTATGCTTTTCTGGTCTGGTGAGGCAGCAGATTGGATGCAAATGAATTTTTTTCTTCATTCTTTGGCTCCTGGCAGGCATCATCCCCTGCCTGGCTGCAGAAATCTCCGCAAGCCGTGAGGGCAGGCTGCAGTAGACGGCGCTGGGGGAGGAAGACTGTGCGTAGGCTGTTGTGATGCCGCGCATCACAACATGGGTGTGGTGGGTTAGTGGGGTGAGGAGTTGAGTTGGATTTGAAAAAATATTAAAGATTTATTGCCTGGCTTGTTCCAGATAATTTCTCAGTGACTGGAAGGATTGGAGAGTTAATAGTGCCCAAAGGAGGAACGTTGGTCCCCACTGGGCCATCTGACGGTGGCCATATCCCTGACTCGGTAGACCTTGGTACTTCTGCCTCCGTGTCCCTTTAGTTTCTCTTGCAGGAATAGGCACTCTTCATGGGAGAGGCCATTTGTGACATTTTCCTGCCCGAGAACCAGTTGTCTGAGAGCTAGCCTTCCTGCTGAGTGCGTGCACATTGCCCCGGGCGGCAGCCCTGCCCTGCCCTGGGACACGCAAAGGCGGCCAGGGCATTCCTTTCCCTTCCTGCTCTCGTCCTTTTCAAAGAAAATATTCTACATTTGACTTCTAGCCCAGGCAGAACCCATGCACCTCTTCCACAAATGACTAAGGGTTGTCACCAGGCTGCAAATGAGCGGCTTCGATTGCTCAGGAAAAGATATTACAATTTTATCTCCTTGTACTGTTCAATAAAACATTAGTATCTCAGCATTTTTATTTAACAATAGGCAACCTTAGGCCGGTAATTATGCAACAATTATAATCATAAAAACTGTCCCCTGCTGCTCACCTAGAAACACGAATATATTAAACCGAGACTAACCATCTAAAAGGCGAGCAGCAAAGCCCCCTCATTTTTAATGTCCCTGCAGTGCACCATGGGAAGCTAATAATTCACCCTCTAATTAGTACCCCTTCTGCTGCTGTTGGCGCAAGGACAGACAAAGAGGGAGCGCCGCGTTGCAAGCTCGCCTTGGTAATCTTTAAACGTCGGGACGCTCTGCGGGTTGGCGAGTGGAGCGGGCGAAACGGGCTGTGCAGTTAGAGGTGGGCAGAGGCTCACCTTGTCCTTCCTCACTGGCACTGTCGCCCTAACAAGCTCCGGGCAAGCACCCGCCCGTCCATCTCCAGCCTGTCTCTTCCAAGCCGTGCCACATTTCTTCTTGGTCATTCTTCATTAGATCTGGCCATCAGCAGGGGTTGGAGTAGCAGCGACAGGAGAGAGGGTAGAGCACGGCAAAGGAACAGCCCTCTGAGTGCCTCAGTGTGTCCGAGCCTCCCCGAGTCGGGGCTGTCGAGGGCAAGGTCTGCCCCAGCTGGCAGGTGAGGGAGGCCGCGGGCAGCGACAGTTGGGCTCCAGGGGTGGCCTCTCCTCAGCCACCTCCAGAGAGAGTCGCCTGGTGACTCACTTCACTGCCGCTGGTCTTCGACTCAGCCCAGGGGTCCTGCACTCAACAGGGCGGGTGGGGCCAGGTAGGACCTCTTAAGGACCAGGAGTCCAACCTGGCTACCCGCTCACCGCGCACATGAAGAAGCAAAGCCCATGCAGACAGCAGGCATCAGCGGTCACAGGCACAGAGGTTCCCAGCGCCCGGTGCCGAGCGCGAGCCGGCGTGCGGGAGCGGAGCCGCGCCGTCGGGCGTGGGCCCAGTGGGGCTGCATACGATTTTGTAAGAGAAACCAGAAATCCGTGTTGTTAGGGTGAACTCTTTTGAAGTAGGTGTTTTTAACTATCTAGAATTACCCGATTAGGTAACGCCACAAAAGTTTCAGTCGAATGCGATGCGTCTTTCTGAGCCAGACGTGGCCTGAGCGCTTCCAGGGTGGGCGCGCGGTTGGGCGCCGGGCGCGGCAGGCGTCTCCGCGCGCTAGGGCGGCCGCTGGCCTTCCGCGCCTCGCCGTGGGCAGCCGGCCGGCCCTCTCACTGGGCAGCTTGCAGCCGCGTGCGGAGGGCGTCGCGGAGCCGCTGGGCAGTTACGCAGCCAGGATTCAGCTGCGGTTGAAAAGACGGGGCGTTTTCCTCCCCATCACTGGCTCATTAAGCTTCCCGCTTTGACAGCTGAAGCATTCCACGGCTGGCCAACGCCAGATCTGTTTCCTCCAGAGTCAGCCGAGAGCACCTAAGATTTGGTAATGAGATTCTCCGTGGCCTGGGGTGGGAGGGCACCAGAAGGCCGAGACTGCCGCCCGGCGTGTTTGGGCTGGCTCTCCGGGCACCTCCCTCCGTGCAGGGAACTGCTGAGGCCGCAGGACACGCAAGGCGGAGGTGGCGCGGGGAGGGCAGGACTGACGCGGCCTGAAACGAGGGAAGGCTCCCCGCACTGCCTTGGAGCCGCGGGCCTTGCGCCGCGAGTCCTGCCGCGCACTGCTGCTGGCTGCTGGCTGCTGGCTGCTGTCCCAGCTGTCCCAGCTGTCCCAGCTGTCCCAGCAGGAGCGTCTGGGTCATCACCCAGGATGGGGCGCCCAGAGCAGGCGGGCAGAAGCCGCAGCAAGGCTGAGGAGGCCTCAAAGGGCCCTTTCCTGAGTCCCAGGGGACCAGGGCCTTGGAATGTCTTTAATGCGTCGATCTCGGCAGCAAGGGGATCGCTGATCTCCTTTTCCTGGGGATTCCCTAGCAGAAGGAGAATGCCCTTTATTTGACCCTTTTGTTTTTCTCAAATAGCAAAAAACAGAAACAGTGGCTGAGTGCCCTGGCTTGAGGAGGAGCGCATGCGCTGTGCGGTGGCCCCGCGAGGTGCGGCGCCGAGGCGGGGCTTCTCTTGGCAGGAGAAGCTGAGCGCTCTGTTCTTTGGGGAGCAGGTTGTCTTGTTTTGTATCTTTTTGTAGTTGATTTTTTTTTATTTCGGCATATTATGGGGGTACAGATTTTAAGGTTTCAATAAATGCCTTTTCCACCCCTTGTAGTTGATTTTTAAGCATTAAATTTTTAAAATTTACAATAGATTTTGATTCAGGAGAACAGTAACTATTGGTGACAAAGGAAATATCAATCACATCCTTGAGTTCTTGTTTCAAATATCTGCTATCCAAGAGGATGGAGGAGAACTAACACTTTTTTCTTTGTTCCTAGAGTTTCAGTTACATTTCTCATTTAGCCCCAGATGTAGATGCTATTACCCCCATTTGCAGATGAGGCAACTGAGGCCCAGAGAGGTTGAGTGACTTGACTCAGGCCACACAGCTGATAAAGCTGGTCAAGTTTCAAACATGTGTAGAGAAAACTCTAACCCAGTCTCTCACACCATCCTGGGCTGTGTCTCTTCTTTTCATCCTGTGATTTAGTGGTTTTTAACTTGGAGCATGTTTCTGAATCAGATTCTCATGTCTCATCCCATAATTATTGATCATAATAAAAATATAGTAGGGCCCAGGGATTTGTTTATTTTTTGGTAAGGTCTCATGGGTGCTCCAGATGTACAGCTCTGAATGAGCACCACTGGTTTAGAAAGGATGTGAAATCTGGAGTCCAAAGACTTGGGTTCGAGTCCTACTGAGCATCACTTCTCACCTTTCAGCCTAGTTGGTTATCTTAAATCAAGTTCAAAGAATATTACCATGAAAGTTTGTCCCAAGAGTCAAATGAGATTTGGAACATGTAGGTGCTTTGTAAATGCCAGAGTTGCTACGCAAATGTTAGTCATCATTCTTACAGACACGGGAGACTCAGGCCCAGTCTTTCCCTCCAGAATCACGTAAGTTCAGGGTCACACTGGAACTGTTTGTCAAGAGCCCTTATTTGAAAATCCAACAACCCAGATTCTTCCTCCTGCAGTTTTGTGTTGATGATTAAATTATTGTAAATTAGTTCTACTTGCAGTATAATAAATGCCATTAGCATGACTAATCACACACCTGATTATACAACCTACTCCTCCTCCCCCACTGTACTGTCTGCGTCCTACCCCCAATAAACCCAGCGTTGGCGTAGAGCTCTCGTTAGGGATAATGGATGGGGCACAAGGATGTTTCCGGGCGCGTGCTCCGATTTCTGCACAATTGGAAAGACTTTAAACAATGGCCACACACGAGAGAAAGGATCCTTAGGTACTAGGTTTGACCCTGTTTACTTGGCTTAGCTTAAAAGGTATTATTATTGTTGTTGTTTGTATTGTTTATTTACTACTAGTACTAGCACTAGTACTACTAGTACTAGTGCCATTTGTTGAACTCACTATGTATCAGACACTATTAAACCACTTTATGTTCATTATTTTATTCATTTCGCTTATTTCTTAAATATTATGATGCGGGTATTATCATTATTATCCCAATTTTATGGAAAAGAACATTGAGGGTCAGAGAAGTCACGTAACTTGCTCCTGTTATCCTCTTAAGAAGCGGTAGCGTCAGTGTCTGTGCTCACGTCTGCCTGCTCTGAAAGCGCCACTCGCAACGCCTCCCCTGCGTGGGAAAACTTTAGCTGGAACCGCCCTGCTGGCAGATTTGGACAAAAGAGGGGCTTGACGACCAGTGGAGATGGTGAACAAAGGTTCGGGGAGCTGACAAATGTCTTCTCCTGGGTTGCCTGGCCCCCTGGTTGTTAGGGAGGTGGAGTCGCTGGTGGCCTGGTGATGCTGTTGGCAGCAGCTGTGTGGCCACAGGGGTGGCGTTGGATAAGAAGAGGCCGGTTTGTGCTGCGGAGAGAGGACAGGATCTTGATGAGAAGACCCGTGTTCCAGTCCCAGCTCTTCCTCTTCCTTCCTGCTTGCCCTGACACTTAGCACCTAGCCTGTCTGGACCTCAGCTTTCTCTTCACAGGGCTGTTTTGAGGATCAAATGAAATTAAGGTTGTGAAAGCAGTTTGTAAGCTGTGAAGTGATTTCCATATGCAAAGAACTATTTTTAACCTTCTCTGGTGAATGAGGACATCCAGAACTTAAGACCTGAAGGCTTGAGTCTTTATGCAGGTGGAGACGCATCTTCCAGCTAAGCTAGTGGGTGGGCGGAGGGTTGCAAGGTGGTGGCCCAAGCTGGCAGGAGGATGTCAGTGCTGGGAAGCACCTTTACCCCAGGGACCCTTCCTAATACCTTGTTAATATGAATGTCCGTGCTTCACAGAACAGAGGCATTCTTGCAAGTAAATTTCTGTAAAGATAGGGAAAGCGAGCCCCCCTCCCCCAAATTTGCATGTGTAACAAGCAGAGTTGTTTTTCTGCTTAGCACTGCAGCTTCCAGTTCCAGACACAACTCAACTGGGCAACTGTAGGGTTGTCACCCTGGGCGAAAAGCTGTCTAGTGCCTATGCATTGCCCACCATCCACGACGGTTACACAAGCACCTGTCCCAGGCTTTGTATCCTTGTTTTTACAGCTTAAACAAAACTACTTTTGGGCTGAAGGGCAGAAGGCAGGAAATAAAGAGCTGTCCATGGTAGTAACAGGTCTTCATAGCTTGACTTGGTCTGGCAGGATGAACCCTCTCAACAGGAAGCACAAGGGACTTGCAGGGCCGGGAGGACCCGTGCACGGTCTGCACTAGTTATAATGATTGTGGGGCATGTGTGCTGCTCCAGCACCTCACCCCTGTCCCTCTCCTATCTTTGATCATAGGTATAACTATCAATTACTTTAAAATTGACTGGGAATGATACTTTTGCACAAAGTTAAAGGCTATTTTTGCAGTGTGGCCTTAATGTATTTGCTAAATCTAGGCTGTATGCCTTCTCCAATAGGATTCCAGGAATTTAAAGAATTTATGGGTTTTTGATTGAGAAGGTTTCCAAAGGAGACAGGTGTCTGAATGCATGCTTATATCTGGATCTAAAACATGTGCATCCTTTGGGGCCAGAGATATTGTCAATAGAATCAGCATTTAGATTCATGACTATTACAGGTAGAAGCTGTTTCTACATGAGGCCGGAAATCCAGCCGCCAGATGCATTGTTATTATAGCTGGATCTAAGGTCACTCTGAAGTTGAGAACATCAGGCAGGGTCAATAGGAGTGAAATTGGCTGGTAATTGCTCAATTGCTCAAGTAACGGTATTAGCCTATGGCGAGACATCCAGGATCTGGGTCCTGCATCCAAAGTTTATCTATTTGTCAAGGAGGCCTCACCTGGCCCTTCAGTTTGCTGTCTTCCTCTGCCACCCCACCCCTGACCTGTGTGGTAGGCCTGATGGAAACCTGTCCCAAACTGAGCTCTGATTATGTTACTTTCAATAGCTCCTAATGGCCTCCACACACCCGTCTCTGAGCCTTTCCTCTGGCCACATTTCCTTATGCTTCCTTTGCATAAAAAATGCTTCAGCCAGATTGAACTTGCCTTTCACATGTGTCCTTGTCCTCTCCCTGCCATGCCTTTACTCACTCTGTCCTCTCTCCCTGGGATGCCCTTCTCCATAGCCTTAAGTCTAGTTTCTGCCCATTTGTTAAGGCACAGACTAGTTTTCACCTCTCCCATGAAGTCTTCTTTGGTCTCTTTGTAGAAATCCTCCTTTGAGACCCCATGACATTTTTAGGGGTACTAAGAATACAGTTAAGAGTGAAGCCTTTGGGAATGGTTTGGGATCAAATGCCAGTTTTTTCATTTCTTGGCTGTGTGACCTTGGCGATATTCTTAACTCCTCTGTGCCTTAGCTATAAAATGGATTATAATAATATTATTATATCGCAGGTAGTGGTAAAGATTGAATACTTTATTACATGGTAACTTCCAATAGGGTCTGGTGCATGGTATGTGTCAACTTTTATTATTGTTGTTTTAAAGTATCCAAAAAACAGTTATTCAGCATGTGTGCCCAGTATCATGCAGGCATTGGAGATATAGTAGTGAGTGACATAAGCCATCCCTGCCTAGTGGATCTTATAGTTTGACAGATAAGAAATGCCAACTGACACTTGTACTGTGCTGTTGGTCTATCAATTTTACCTTCTTTCCCAGACTATAGGGGCATGGCTACAGTCTTTTATTTCCCTGCAACTTCTGAGTGTCCAGCATAGTGTTTCAGCATGGGAAGTAGCGTGTCAGTGAATGGAAACATGACTAATAGCAAAATCAGTTGCCAATTCAGGCTGGAGCTTTCCTCACCAGGAGTTGCTGGGTGTGGACTCTAGATCACTTGAGAAAAAGCTCAAGTAGAGTAATTTGGTTGGAGTCTCAGGCCAAGGACAAGGCATGGCATATGTAGCTATTTAGAAGGAGGGACAAGGGGCAGGAGGCCTTCCTCACGATGTCTTGGAGCAACCTGCCTCAGTTCTCCTTGCCACCCTGAAATAAATCTGTCATCTCTAAAACCTAAAATGCATAAGGCTGGAGCAATGGGAAATGCATTAACTTGGAGTCGGAGCATCTGGATTCTGTCTTGGCTCTGTCACTGAGCGTCTTTGTGACATCGAATGAATACTTCCCACTTTCTGAGCCTCAGTTTCCCCATTTGAAAAATGAGGAGGTTGGACTAGATTGGTGGTTTTTATTTTATGTATTTATTTTAGTTTGATGGGTTATTCTTTTTTTTTTATTTTAGCATATTATGGGGGTACAAGTGTTAAGGTTACTTATATTGCCCATGCCCCTCCCCCTTAGATTGTTGGTTTTTAAACTCATCCTCTTTTTTATTTGTTCTTTTCTTATTTATTCCCTTCTTTATCCTTTTCTCTTCTTTTTTCTTTTTTTGAGACAAGGTCACACTCTTTCACCTGGGCTAGAGTATAGTGGTGCTATCATAGCTCACTGCAGCCTCAAACTCTCGGGCTCAAACGATTCTCCTGCCTCAGACTACTGAGGAGCTGGGACTACATATGTGCACCACCACACCTGGCTAATTTTTAAAATTTTTTGGACTGAAAACTAGTACAACCTCTGTGGAAAGTAATATGGAGATACCTCAAAGAGCCACAAGTGGATCTACCATTTGATCCAGCAATCCCATTACTGGGCATCTACCCAAAAGAACAAAAGACATTCTATAAAAAAGACATCTGCACTAGAATGTTTATATTAGCACAATTCACAATTGCAAAGAGGTAGAAACAACCCAAATGCCCATCAATACATGAGTGGATTAATAAAATGTGGTATATGTATACCATGTATACTCAGCCACAAAAACAATAGTGATCTAGCACCTCTTGTATTATCCTGGATAGAGCTGGAACCCGTTCTACTAAGTGAGGTATCACAAAATGGAAAAACAAGCACCACATGTACTCACCATCAAGTTGCTATTAACGGATCAACACTTAAGTGCACTTATAGTGATAACATTCATCAGGTGTCAGGCAGATGGGGGGAGGAGGAGGGGATGGGTATATACACGCCTAATGGGTGTGGTGCGCACTGTCTGGGGGATGGACGTGCTCGAAGCTCTGACTCGAGTGGGGCAAAGGAAATATATGTAACCTAAACATTTGTATCCCCATAATATACTTAAATAAAAAACATTTTTTAAAAATTAACTCACTTAAAAAAATTTTTTTTTGTAGAATTGAGGTTTCATGATGTTTCCTAGGCTGGTCTCAAACTCTTGGCCTCAAGAGATCCTCTTGCCTCAGCCTCCCAAAGTCCTAAGATTACAAGCATAAGCCACCATGCCCAGCCTCCTTTTCTTCTTTTAACTATGGTACCTAAAGTCATTTTTCAAATAAATTCACATTCAGAGACATTCTGTTTAAAATGAGACTGGAGGTCCTGAGGCTTTTGACATTCAGCTTTCTCTCCCCCATGACTTCCTACAGGGGCCTAAGGAGTACTTCTCTAGACCCCCAGGATTCTGGCAAAGCCAGTCTGAAAAGTCCTGGTCTCTTAGGCCTCCTCTGCATCAGCATTGAGTTTTCTGGGATTCAGGGCAACAGAAAACACAAATGCCTTTAATTAAAATCATTTCAAGTTATCCCCATTAACTATGATTGATGCACCAACCGGAGAATAAGTGCATTAATGCTATGATTATCTGTTGAGGATGTTTTATTGATTCTGCAATGATATTTCAGTCAGTTTGTATTATTTCATTTCTGACTTAAATCGGGAAGAAATGGCTATTGGTGAAGAAATTAATCATCTAAATCAAATTGTCATTGATGCTTTTAGAAATAAAACTCTGGAATAGGCTCGGCCAAGTCTTACTGGCCAGTGGTGGCTGCTCTGAGGATCGATGACCAGTGAGGAGAAGGCTTTGGTCTGCAGCTCCAAGGCTACAGGTGGAATAGCAAGTCTCCCTGGGGCTCTTGTAAGTGTTTTCTCTCCAGCTCCATCTTCCAGAATCCATTCCTCAGCCCCCTGCCCCAGCTAGCTCCGGGGCAGGAGGGTGCTCCTGCTTTGCAGTGCTGGGCCCTAGAGCTTTGCTGTCCGGACGGTCCCTGCTCCTGAGGCCTTGGGCTCCTTGGCCTCCTGAGGAGACACCGAGGGTGGCCTGAGAGAGTGAGAACCCCAGGTTTGGAATCTGTTTCTGTGAAAATTCTTTCAGTTGCATGTGGCAGAAACCCAGTGCTAGCAGCCCTGAGCACAGAGGAGTCTGGGTCTCGCCGCAGAAGGCCCAGGGGAGGATGGACTCTCCGTGTGGCTGGCTGACACTCCAGGACACCGCAGGCCTGGCCTCTGTGTGCGGCGGGGACTCCTCCCCATCCGGGCCTGCCTTGTCAAGCTGCGTGGTGGCAGGTCGGGCCGCAGCTTCACCTGCCTTGGTTCTAGCTTCGCTTAGGGGAAGCTCATCCCTTTCTGCCCCGGCCTGACATGCAGCCCGCTGGCGGCTGTGGTGCCCTGTCATCCCTGCCACGGCCCGGCGAGGCTGCAGGTGTCCCCGCAGAGCCCTGCGCGCTGAGACCCGTTCTGAAGCGAACAGGAAGAGCAGGGGATGGAGCTGACGCCGCAGTCAGTTGGAGGTGTCCTCGTGGACGTGGTCTATGTCATGCCCACATGTGCTCCCTTGGCTGGCGTGAGTCATGCGGCTAAGACAGGTCTGGGGCTGGGGTGTGAGCCTGCGGAGACAGAGGGCTCCTCGCAAACGCGGCCGGGCCACCGTAGCTCCCCATCTGCGTAGCTCGGAGGAGAGAGGGGGCTTTCCCAAAAGGAAATCAGGGTGGAATTTACTAGAAGAATGGTAAAGATCAGTCAGCCTCCTTTGATATATTATAATTTCCCCCCATATTGAAAGTCTCTCTGCTGACCAGGGTACAATCTGCCCTCTGTCCCCCATGGAAGGGGACTCCTAACTTGCAGAGGCACCCTGCTCTATCTTTGCCAGCCTTCCGGAAGAAAGAGAAATGAAAAAGCTTTATTTAGCTCAAGCCACTACTATGGGAGCTACTGCTATGAGAGGAAGGGGGAAAGATGAAGAAATAAAGATCTTATGGCTTATTTTGGGGGCTTCACTGATAGGAAGGAAAGAAAGAAGCAGGACGTGGGAGCCAAAGAGCAAGAGAGAAAACTGTTCTCTCAGCCGTTCACCCCAGGCGCGCAGAGCGGCGACAGTGCAGGGCACCAGACACCTCGCCCGCACAGAGCCATGCGAGCTGGTCCTGGGCGAAAGCAAGATCCCTGTCCAGGGCGGAGGCAGGTCCTTGGTCAACGGGAGCACGGCATCCTCCCTCTCATGTGGCTTTGATGAACCATCTACTTACACTTGCTCTTAATTTACTGGCCCACAATTAGAGCTGGCTAATAGGCCAACAGGCTGGCATGGTGCGCCCAATTATCTTCTAAAAATGTATTTCTGTGATTGGGGCTTTTAATTGCAGCTTAAATCAAATGCTCGTGAACTCAGTTGCCACCAAGGGAATGAGACGAGCCAATGAAACAACGAGGGCTCCGACTCCAGTTCAGACGCAGAGGGACACAGGAAAAGGAGACTGTTCTTTTCTTTCTTTTCTAATGGCCTTTGAGGACATTGGTGTCGTAAACCCCACCAGAGGCAGCGATGCTACAAACGTGCAGCCTGTTCCAGTCAGGCCACAAACGCTTCGTTTCCCGGGACTCGCTTCCACACGTGCCAGCTCGGCTCTGTGCGGCGCCAGGGCTCTCCCTCCCAACCTCACTCCAGATGGAGCCGTTATGGCTTTGGAATGCTCATTTGCCAAGTGGGCTGTCCTCTTACTGCCTTCATCTGCCGAGTGCAGATGTGGCGCTGGCCGGCAGGGCCACGTGAGGAAGGAGCGCGAGGCCTGGGCCGGGCGCTTACGCAGCCGGGGGCCGAGCACAGAGCGCCGCGGCGGGCTCTCCCACTGCCGAGGCGGGCTCTCCCACTGTCGCGCGGCGCTTGGCGCTTGGCGCTTGGCGCAGATGACTTCCTCCTTATGAAGAGCCAATTTGCCAAGCATCCCCGACATTTTTGATTAGGTGCCTTTTGCCTACGACACTGTGCCACAGGCTATAGACTTCTGAGGTTCATTTAGTTCTCTCTGGAAGATGAGAGACGCTTGGCTAAGAATCACAGACACTCCACCAGTTTTAGGTATGAGCAAGTCTTTTCTCCTAGAGGTTCCACCTACCTTTGGGTTTGCATCTGGACACAGTGGGATAAAACATAGTAACAGCAACAATCATAATAGCTACCTTTATCCAGTAAAGTGGCTGTCTTTCCTAGCTGCAAATTAAAATCACTTTGAGAGTTTCAAAAAATACTGATGCTCAGGCTCCCACTTCCAGAGATTCCAATTTTATGGGTCTGAGTTGGGGCCTGGGCATCAGAATTTTTCAAAAGTTCCCCAGATGATTCTCATGAGTACCCAGAGCTGAAAACCACCACCTTTATGCTTCCAATGTGCCAAGAACTGTGCAAAGAGATTTGCACCCACTCTCAAGACCTTGAATGAGCTAAGTAGTATTATTTCTATTTTATTAATGGAGAGAGGGAAATATGCCCAGAGGTTTGGTAGCTCACCCAAGACCACCCAGCTAGGAGGTGGTGAAGACAGGCTGTCAGGATGAGGCGTCAAGCTGCAGAACATACACAGGCACAGGGCGTTTGAATTGTTTGAGGGCTGAAGACCTCGTGGAGGTGAGGGCGCTGAGAGAGTATGAAAACTGAGGGAGGAAACGGGCGGCGGCAGCCCTCTCCTTTCCCAGAGGCAGGTAGCAGGGGACACTACCCAGTGCAATGAGGATACACGCTGTGCCTTCGGCTTGGCAGAAGCAAGGGATTTCACGTGACCACCAGGAAGAGCAGCTTGCCCAAGGGGTGGCGAGCACCTGGCGAGAAAGCCGCTGGCCACTTCGTCCCAGCGCTGTGTCCCCACCGCTCTTTGCAGGCGCGCTGTTCTGCCAGGCGGGCAGCACTTTCCTTCACCGCCCCACTGCGGGGGAAGCCTTCCTTTCCTTGCCATTGCAACATGAAAGAGAGTTGGGAGAGAAATCCATGGCGACATGGAGAAGACAGTTGAGAAAGACAAGGCTGGTGGATGGCTGGGGAGCTGGTGGGAATTGAGGAGGGTGGCAGAGGAGACGAAGGCGTGCTTCAGGCTGGCAGTGTACGCGGTGTCGAATCTGAAAACCACCCACAGAGTCCAGTCACCACCTTTGGCCTCAGAGGAGACCGTCCCCTTTGGCATCTTACCTCTTGTGGACAAAGAGGCCAGCCCTGGCACTGGCTAGACTTTGCTTTTCATCTTGTATTTGTGTTCGGGGAGCTTCCCGGCCATTTCTTCCCCACCTGTCTCCCTGCCATGTTCGGCTGGTTTAAAGAATCCCTGCGTGTCTTGGAGATGTCTGGGCTGTGGAAGTGTGGGCAGAACAAAGGCCAGACAGGAGCAGTTTTGCCAGTCTCTGCTCTGTTCTTGTTCCGTGTGCCGGGAGTGACTTCTCGCTGGGAGGAGGTCCGTGGCTCTAGGATCTTTAGTCTGTTTTGTTTACTGATGGCACAGTGCTTGGTGACATGGCCCGATTATAGGATGGGGGATGACACAGAACATAAAATAACGACACAGACACACATGGACATGACAATGACTCGAGTGACCGATGCACCGGTCGCTTTATTTTTATACCCCCCAGACCCAAGGTTAGTTCCTTGTATGTGAGCATCTAAGCATAGCAGCGATATCAGTCAATTCCAGAGTTGTTTCAAAAGGGAACAATTTCCCATGGTCTCAGACCTCTAACGGTTACTAAAGTTAAGGTGCCAGACAACGCTCAAAAGCCAAGGCCAAGATAGGCAACATAAAACAATGCAGCCATTTGAAGTGCTTCTTGGTCTCAATCCCAGGCGGCGGCTCCTCCCTGGCCCCCATGGTTGTGCCTGTCTTAGGTCGACCCCCACATGGGGAGTTTTACCCGTCATTGACTACCAACCATCAATTGGGGGCCAGTTCTTGGGAGAGTTCTTCTTGTTCTTGTTCTCATGGCCTCCAGACTCCCACCACGGGGGCCCTCCGTGTGGGAGTTGGGAGCATTTGCTTATGCGCAACAACTCAGGCCTCTTATCAAGTCACAAGGCAGCAACCGTGTCTGAAGAAAATGCTGACTACCACTGCATCAGGCAGCACACATACATTACAGGCTATAGTGAATAATTAGAATAAGGCATAAGGCCAGAATCTGCCCCCAACAGCTTGGCACATAGTAGATGCTCAATAAATATATTTGAGTAAATGGATAAATAAATGTGCAAGAAAACTGAGAAAGCCACAGAGTCACCAACTCAGGACCATGAACACCTATGAGGCCATTAGAAACAATTTCTCCTGAGACTCCTCCAACAGTGTGATGGAGTCATGGTCTAGTGGGACACAGGATTGTCATGAAATGCCCCAAATTTCATCCTCCTTCATTCCCCACATCCACTCATGAGTGAGATGGAAGAGGGTGGTGGATCAGTGTGATTTAATATCTTTGTGTGTAACAGGAAATAATACCTCCCTCAAAGACTTTTGGGAGAATTAAAAGAGGTGATGCATACAAATTTCTTACCAAAGTGTTCAATGGATGCTTTGAGCATTGTAAGTGCTAAGTGAACTGTGATTTGTAATAATAATTATCAGGAAGTGAGACGTGCCATATCCAGTTGGTCCTGCACACTAAGAATCATTCATCCATGACCTTTGGGCTGGCTGGTTGTAATTCCTCCAAGCCTTTTTTCTCCCCTTTACCATTCATCTTCTTATTAAACTAACTATATTCAGTACCTCCTCTGGCCATGCTCTGAGCTCGCTTCTGAGCTACACAGGTGTTCCCTGCTGCCGGTGCCTTGGATGTTCCTGCAGAGGCTGGAGCCCACCCCCCAGGACCTCCCGTGCAGACCTTTCCACGCCTGTCTGCTCACAGGAGGAGCTGGGCTTCCTGGCACACAGCACCCAAAGGCAGCAGCTTGACCTCGCTTGATTGATGGCATCCATGATATCTGAGATGGAGAGCCACTGTTTTCTCTTCTGGAATGTTCTTTCTTAGAAACTTGCTAGGCTTGCCCATCTTCACTCAGGACTCTGCTCAAATGGAGCTTTCTTGGGGAGACTTTCTGTTGCAAAGACCTCTTTTATTTTCTTCATAACACTTATCAATGTCCAGAATAATTTTATTTATCTCATTCTTTATTTTTTATAGTCTATCTCTTCTTCTAGAATGTAACTTCTATGAAATCAGGGACCATATAACCCTTGCGTAGAATGGGGCTGGCATATCATAGTTGCCCGGTGCATGTTTGTGATTGAATGTCTTTGCGATCTGTCTCTAGACTCCTGGAGGTTCCTTTGAGCATCTCCCAGAGACTCTGGATGGTGGAGTTTTCTATTACAGGTTGATAAGGGATTCATCTGACAATAGAGTTAAAGAAATCAGCCATAGCCACAGAGTTGACAGTGTCCTTTTAAGAGCTGGCGTGGAACATTTGATAAAAATACAGTAAGAGATCAGAGCACAATGAATCATATTTAGGAGAAAATCTCTTTTGAAAAGCCCAGGGTAGGTCATGTTTTTTCATGCTTGTCAACTAGGCAGAATAATTTACTTAAAATAAATGAACGAGAACGGGAAGTTGCAATGTAAGGGGAATGAAACAGACTCCATGTACAACATGCCTCAGCCTTGAAGGGGTCTGGCTTGGGTGGTGGTGAGCTTTGTGGGTGAGGAGGTAGTTTATGCGTTTAGACAGGTTCAATGTCTTCTTGGCTTTAGCACAAGATTTCTGGGGCATCAGCATGTTAGCTACTTTCCGATGCAAATAGATTTGACCTGTCACTGATGCTGAAAAAAAAGCCCTGCATCTAAGATGTCTCAAATATATGCCAGATGAGTTAATATCTCCGCATTGTTGTCTTTATTAAGCTTTTGTTAAGCTAATCCTGGCTAATGATGTGTCTTTGTCAGAGGTCTTTTAATGAAGTAAGTGTTCCTTTATATAACCTCTCTAGGGAGAATGCTGTGGCTTTGGAAGTGCAGGGAACTACAGTGTCTAAAATGTAAGTGGCTAGGCTGATTCCCACAATGTCGAGACCAGGGTTTAACAGCAGACACAGGAGCCCTCAGTCTGCGGCCCAGGCTTTGGAGGCAGCACACACAGGCGGCTAGCGTCCGATGTCCTTAACGCCACGGAGGGAGGGGTCTTTGGCAATGGGGACAGCGCAGGGATAGTGCCAATCTCACCACCATGGGATATTCCATTCTTGACTTAGTGCCAAAGTCATGGCACAGGAACAAATGGAGAAAAACCACAGAGACTGGCTCAGTTCTCTCTGCCTTCACTTGTCTACAAATAGACACGTGAGGCTCAGGGAAACCCACATTTGGTTTGTTGGCAGTCCAGAGCTTGTTCACCAGGCCCACCCTGCCAGAGCAGAACTCAGATCACAAACTTGTCCCTCTTTTTTTCTTTTGTTGAAAATCCCCCTGCCATCACCTAACCATTTTGCTGGAAAGAGCTGATGAACTAATTTATACTAACATAATAATGACTGACGTGGTTGACAGCTCTTAAGATGACCCCTGGCTCCCGTTTTTTGCAGGCTGTGTAATCCTGTCCCTTGGAGTAACTTGCTTCTAAGCAACAGAACACCTCTGAGTCGAGGCAATGTCATTTCCATGGTGGGATCACAAAGGGTCACTGCCACCTCTGTCTCGCCACCAGGCTCTCTTGACGGTGTTCTCCGCTCGCGCACTTCGGGTGAAGGGCTCATTGCGGGGAGCCCCGTGTGGCGAGGAGCGGAGGTCAGCCTCTGGATACTAAGCGGCAGCAGGAAGCCGAGGCTCTCAGGCCTGCAACCCGCGGGAGCTGAATCCCGCCGAGGGCCGCATGGGTGCGGAGGCGGCCCTCGCCGGGCAAGCTCCGGATGCGCTGGCGACACTTGACTGCAGCCCCGTGAGAGGCCCTGGAGCAGAGGCGCACCGCAGCCCAGCGTGCCCAGGGCCCAGCCGCAGGCGTGTGAGGTGATAAAGCCTGTTGTTTGAAGCCGCTAAATCATCGGCAGAAACTTGTACAGCTGACAGAGGCCTAGTGGGCTGCCTCACTCTGTAGTTGTTAACAGGTGACGGCCCTGAACCAAAGAAGCACATCTGTGACCGCGAGGGGGCGGGGCAGGACGTGGGCCGCCAGCAGGGAGCAACTGACTGCAGGGGTCTCTGGAGCTTGTTTTTGAGGTTTGCCAAAAGAGCACTACTTCACTCAGTTGTGTGCATCGCTGTGTTTTGGTTGCTCCCTCTGAAAAAGGCGTCTCGGAGTGACAGCCGGCCACCGCCCGAGGCCCAGCCATCCTGTCCTGCAGAGGCAGGACAAGTCTGCCTTCTAGGGCTCCATGCTGACATCTGTTTGAATGGCTTCCCGGGCATTTGTCTGACAGTGACCACTCTCTGTTACCTCCCTCTTTTCTTTATAAAGCGACACTCCTGCTTCAAAATGGGCAGGCGCGCTCTGGCCAAGCCACCTGCCAAGGCGGCCCGGAGCGCTGGTCTTTGGAGCTGCTCCCCACGTCGTTCACGCCTCTCCGCCTCATCTCAGCTCTCTCACCGCAAAGTAGGGCTAAAGTCCTCCCGACCTCCACATGGGAGTTGCGAAGATTAAATGTAACCCCTCAGAACTCAGCACTGAGTGCTCAGTAAACGCCAGGCAATGAGTAAATGTTCAATTAGTGTTAGGGATTATTTGATTTTAACTAGCTCTCTCCTGAAATGCTTGACTATCCTCAGGCTCTGACAACAGAAGACTGGACACGCTTGGGGACCTGTGTCTTTGCCTCAAGGTCATGGCTTGTCTTCTCAGAGGTGAGGACGTACCTGGGTTCCAAGGCTGCTGCCCCCTTCCTTCTCCAAGGATGTCAGGAGAACCTGGGCCTTATTCCAGCCGTACCTCTCTCCCTTGCAACCGAGTGGATCATTTCTCCTTTCTGGACCTCTGTCTCCTCATCTGCGAGGTGGGACTGAACTCAGCCCAGTGTTCCTCCAGCGACTATGCTAGGAGCTAAAGGAATGAGAATTTGAGGAGGGTTGGGAGATTGAGACTCCAAATGAAGTTGGAAGCAAAATTGGAGAATGAGGCCAGAGGTCAGGCAATCAAAGGGAAAGGAAGGAAGTGGGAACGAAGCCCCTGGGCCTGTCTTCTCAGCGTGCCCCAGGAAGAGCTCTGGTGGCTGCCACCTCCCCCGGGACCGTGGGTGCGGGAGGCAGAGTCCAGGTCTCCACTGCCAGGCCCACGGCAAGGAGGCTCTTGGCAGATGTTTGTGGAACGCATGTCCCAGGGAGTAACCGAGTGAGGTTGTGCTTTTGCCAAGCGCCTGTGGCTCACTCCTGACAAGCATAGAGACCTGGCCAGTGGGATTCCAGCCTGGGCTCGGGTCAGGTTCCTGCCACACCGAGGCCACATTGCGATTTTCCTTCCAGCCGGGACCTTTGGATGTCAGAGGCCTGAGCTCAGGGGACAGTGAAGAGCTGGGGGCTTCATCCAGTCCCATTCCTGGAGGGTAGGGAGAGAGCAGTGTTGCTACCCAGCACGCAGGTGGTCCTCAGGTCGCCGCAAGGCGGGACAGCGGTTGGACGTTTCGGTGGTCGTATTTGCTCCGGCTCATTGCTCAGGAGCCGGTACATAAGAGCAGGGTTTCCAGGCGACAGTCCAAGGTCAGAGGGAAGGTCGCCCTGGAAAGGCCTGGGTTGAGGCCTGACAGGGGTCGCCTTGCTACCTTCCCTGGCCCGGTACACTGAGTCGCACATGTGACCTCCCAGGACAGACAGAGGGGCCTGGGAGGTCAAAGGTCTTGGCTGGTTCCTGCGGGTCCTCGGTGCCCGGGGCCGGGTAGCCCTGCCGAACGAGGACACAGGGTGCCCAAGGGTGTGGAGCAACACAGCTCAGGCTCTGGAAAGGGCAGTAGCCCCTGCATAGCCCCGGGCCAGGCATTTCCCTTCCTCAGATCCCTGACCTTGTCCTCTGTAGGGGAGGGGGCCAGCTTGGCCTGGGTCTCAAACTGGGCCCCACGGGCCACATCAGGTCCCAAATATGTTGCGACAGGCTGGCATCTGGGTCTGAGGTGTCAAGCGCGAGTGTATGGAGGCGGGACACACGCTGCAGCCATGGCGGCAGTGCAGCTCGCCAGCACTCGGCGCCGCCTGCTGCACTCCCAGGTCTACGTGGCCTGCTGGCCCCAGGGCAGCGGGCTTTGCTAACCTGGCGTCAGAAGCCACTAGGGACATGTGTGGCTTTGGGATGCTACAACTCTGTTAAAAGAAGAGGGATAATGAATGGCATAAAACAGAAGGAAAGGAGCCAAAAGAGAAGAAAAGAGAGGAAGGGCAAAGGCAAAGGCGAGGGAGGACAGGGAGGCAGGAAAAGAGACCAGGAAGAAGAAAAGTTCTGCTCCATGCACCGCAGCTGCCCCCTGGGTCAAAAGAAAACCCATGGACACCAGACGGAAACAACATCAAAGAAAGGAGGAAACCCTGGCCTGGAGGAGCCCGTGTTCCCCGAGCTACCAGACGCTGCCCAGGAGGCCTGACCAAGGGCTGCGTCCGGCGTGGGGCCCGCCTCTGCTCCACAAGGACTCAAGCTCCTTTGGGGTCTGCAAACGTGGGTTTGAGTCACTGTGGGGAGTGGCACAGGCCTTGCCTCCGAGACTGCCCACGGGCCCACGGGGGTCCGGAGCGTTCCCAGACCCGAACTCAGGAGGAGCCCAGGGCTGGGAGGGCCCAGAGAGTCCACAGCCCTGGCCCTGGCCGTGGTGCTGAATTATTAACGTTCATTTCAGTTATCCTTTGGTTCAGCAGAAATATGACAAAACAATCTCAGATAACAAAATCACCCACGCTTTCTGCTGTTCACCCACGCTTTCTGGGCTGATCTTGCCCCGTCTCCACCGTGCTGACTGAGTTACATGTTTACGGGTGGGGGTGTAACTCCCGTGCTATCGATTGGTGTGTAGGACATGGATTAGGAGGACCTGAGGACCTGTCTTCCAGCCGGTCAGCGACTGTTCGTGCAGAGCCGGTGGAATGGGAACCTCTGCAGAGCACACAGCCGTCACCTCAGAGAGACTCTCGGGGGTGTCAGGAGGCCACGCAGCCCCAGTCCAGCCGAACAATCTCCACTTTTCTCCCCACTCCTCTCTTGCAATCTACTTGTCACTGAGCCTTCATGCTTTGAATGACATCTAAGAGCTCATCAAAGCACTTCTATAAGAAGGGGAAGGGATTTGCCTAGGGTTATGCTGCTTCCTTTTCAACCCTTCCCTTCTGTCCCCTCTGCCATCTCTCTGTGAACGTTTAATGTAAAAATACATAATAAATTCAGAAAGCAAGCAACTAGGAAACTGAAGTTGCAATCAATCACTCAGAAGTTTCATGACTCCCGATCAGGAACAGCGGCCCTGCCCAGGAATCTGCACTCAGGCATGTTTTGTTTCTCCACACATCGCCTCCATGGTTATGTATGGGGTTAACTGTAGTTGTTCACTTTTTAAAATTGGAGATATCACATAAAAACCCAGAAGCATGGCTTCCCCTGACACAGCAGAAGGTCTGGCGACTACAAGCCCAGAGAGACATAATTATCTGGTGATGAAACTTGAGTGTTAGTGTGTTATTTTTTTTCCAGTTCTTTGAACATTGGCAATGTATGCAACCTTATAAAACCAGAAACTGACTAACTAGCATATACCGTTTTCTGACGCCAAAAGGAAGGCAGAAGAAGAATTTGGTGGGTTTTGCCATCAATGTAAGTATAATGCACAGGACACTGTGCCTTGAAGTGTTTGTCTTCACAATGTTATTTCCTTTTGAAATGTCAATAGCTAGCTAACCATCGTTCACAGATCAGCAATACTCCAGTCTTAAACCTGTATAGAATGCGAGGACACCCCACCCAAAGAGTAAACATGGTTTTCCAGGCCTCAGTAGAGTGACCAGGTTGATGTCACCCGGGTGGGGGTAAAACCGAGCTGAGGGTAGATGTCATGCCGGGCAGAAACACAGGCTCAGGAGAGCTTCTGTGGGCGGGTCGGCTGGTTCCTCGGCTCTAACGGTGACACTGGAGCACACTAGGTGACTGTCAGCTATTGAGTAAAGCTTAGGTCATACTTGGTAGTTGTGTGTTAAGCTGTTCATATCGAGGGGCTATTTTGGGTTGTTCTCAACTCTCTTTTGTATCCCTTAACAACCCCAGGACTCAGTCATGGGGCTCTCTCTTCTGCAGGCTCCTGTGGGTCCTGGGGCGGGGACAGCTTTGTGGCACTGACATGGCCTCATGCTGTCTCTGGCTGGGGTCGGAGCTGGGGCCAGGCTGGCGGTTACCCCGTCTGCCTCCACCTCGTGCAAGGTGAAGATGAAAGGGCCCGGTACATAAAACATCACCCTTCTAAAACTCAAGGCCGGGTCTTTGGCTTCCCAATATTCAGTGGACTAAAAATGGCTCTAGCAAGCAATCAAACTCACAGACACAGAGACAGGAAAAGACAACAACCACACACACAAACAGCTGGGACATAAATCACAGCTCTCCCGGGAGAATCTCATCGGAGGTCATCTTGTCAGCCCTCTGCCTCTAGGCACGTTGGCCCTGGCCTCGCCTCGCAGTGGCGGAGACCGCCTTCCGAACCAGGCCCTGCCCTGGCCCTCCAGCGCCCGCAGCCCGCGGGGCAGAGCACAGCACCGCGAGCAAGGCCCTTTGGTTTGCCTGTGGGCTGCGAGCCTCGGCCTGTCCCTCAGAAACCCTCGCCTGCCTCTGCCCTCCTGCAAACGTCTCTTTATTAGTTGCCCATGAGACGCTTCCCAGAGCACCTCTGGCTTTTATTTTCTCCCCACGAACATTATCTATTTGTCCAATTCATCCTGAAATAGCCAGGCCCAGCCATCCCATAATACCCTGATCCTGTGCCACTCAAAACCAGCCCGGCAGGAGCTCCGGGCTCTTCTTCCTGTCCCTTTCTCTCCTTTAATCAGCACAGCCTGGGCTCTGCTCAGTGCCTCTGCTCCGGATTCGCCGGTCCTGCAGCCGCCCAGACCGCAGGCAAGCCTCCCCGCTGTGGGCGCCCACGGAGGTGCAGGGCTCGGCGGGGCCTCCGAGGCGACTGTGCAGATGCCAGATTTATCACTCATCCTGCCCCCAGGGTGTCGCTTCTTTGACCTTCAGGATGATGCAGAGGCCAGGGCATGTTTTTCTGTGAGGGCTCTAGATGCCAAGGGAGCGGCTTCCAAGGCTCTCCCTCTGTCCTCTCCTTGGTGACACATGCAGACCCGTGCCACGGACCACGGGAGGTGAGGGGCACGCCAGCTCCCCAGGGAAGGCGTGGCCTTGCTGAGGACGCACGGCCAGGGGAGGGAACCTGCCGATTCCAGCGTGCCCTCCAGCGCCACTCTGGGTTGGTTTGAGCTGCTTCCCCGCCCCGGGTGGGCCACACATTTTTCCTCCTTAGCCGCGTCCAAGGCTCTCTTCTCCAGCAGCCTCGGCGCCTTCCCCGGCGAAATTGAGACGCGTGCTCGTGACAGTGCGTTTCCATGAAGACAGATCGCTCTCTCTGCAAGGTCAAAGCTCCCGCTGGCCGGGCTCTCTGGCGAGCGACTCGTCAGGCCGGGCAGCGGGCCCCGGACAGGCGGCTCTCAGGGCCTGGCCGTGGGCTCGGCAGACCTTCCAGAGGACTGCGGTGCCCTGCAGAACTTTCCTCCGGCCACGGGCTGTCTGGGCTCCCTGCCGCCCCTCCCGTTCCCCGCAGCACGCAGGGATGAGTTGGCACAGTGTCGGGAATTGTGACAGGGACCCAGAAGGCAAAACGAATCCTTCTGCAGAAATTGGGAAATTTCTCAGTCATTTTGTGAGGCAAGAGTCACAGTCCCTCGTGAGGTTTAAAAAAACAGAGCAGCGAAGACATAAGCTGCTGGGCCCGTGCAGTTCTCACCGGTCTCGCGCGCTCGGGAGGAGGGCCGGGCTCTCGCTCTCCCCTAGCGCGGGGCCTGGCACACAGCGGGTCCTCCTCCGTTAGCTCATTTAGCGAATATTTATTAAGCTCCTGCGACTAGTCTGGCACACAGCCCCTGCCCTCCCGGAGCTTACGGTCTTGTAGAATATAAAGACACGGAAGGAACAAACTGGGAGCAGCGGCTGGCGCCTGCAATCCCAGCTGCTTGCAGGGTGAGGCGGGAGGATCAGTTGAGGCCAGGAGTTCCAGACCAGCCTGGGCAACGTAGTGAGACCCCATCTTAAAAGAAAATATTTAAAAAGAAGTGGAAGAAGCTAATGGGAAATAATGATTTGGGAAAAGTGTTACAAAGCTGACCCTGGGTTTAGGTGGGCTTCCTCTAGAATGACCCCGTGACTGCTTTCTGGTGGTCATGATGGGACGTGCGACTTCTGCTTTGCTTGTCCCAGTCTCCCTCCCTCACTCTCCCGCCCGTTCTCTCTCTGTGAGCTCCCACTCTGGCGGGGGCCAGCCACCACGTCCCCACCAGTCCTGGGGGGCTCCCGTGGCAAGGAGTAGGCGTCTGCAGCCAGCAGCCGGCGAGTGAGCCCGGGCGCGGGTCACGTGACTGCAGCTTTGAGTGATGGCACAGACCCTGCACTGGAGGACCCGGCTAGCTGAGCCTGGATCCCTGACCCCAGAAACTGGAAGATTATGGATGTTTGTTTTTAAGCTACTAAATTTGGGGGTAATCCCCCCCCAGGAATAGATTACTAATGCAGGTATCAAGCAGGGTTTTCTGGTGGAGATTCACAGAGGAAACTACTTGAGTGGGCTGGCCAGGAAAGGCCTCACAGAGGGAGCAGCATTCAAGGTGAGGACTGACCACGCAGAAGCTAGAGGAACAGCGTTCCAGGCACAGGGAATAGCATGTGCAAAGATGCTTAGGCAGGAAAGAGCTTGGATTAAATAAGCATTGTGGCTCGAGATTGGTACCTGGACGCTGAGCTAGCTCCTTTATTTTCACTGTTCTGCCAATCCACTTTGAAAAGTGGGCGTTATTATCCCCATCTCATTACTGGGAGACTGAGGTAGAGAGGTTTCAGTAATAGCCTGAGGTCATACAAGCCAGGGGCAGGGTGCAGATTTAATACTAGGTTTTCCAAATTTAGGGCCTGTACCATCATTCTGCCTTTTAACACCACCTGACTTAACTCACCTCCTCCTTAGACACCCCCAGGCTCCTGCCATGTTCTAGGTATATATAATTCCTGTCCTGAAGTAGCTCACAGTTTTGGAGGGAGAGGCCGATGCAAACAGCTAACGTTTTCCCAGGGCTTTGCTCATTCGGTTCCTCATGAAAACCCTCCAGGCAGCTGGGAGCGGAGAAAGTATCCATTTAAGGACAAAGGAAGTGAAGCCCAGGGGGGTAAATGACCACCACAGGGCACATTGCTCTAAAGGGAAATGAGATCTTGGCCCCAGGGCCTCTGACCCTGACTCTCGACTCTTTCCTTGCCCCACACGGCCCTTGTGACCGTAACACACAGGACACCTCTGAGGAAGGCAGTCTCCTTTCCTCAGCAAGAGCACTCCCTTCAGAACCCAGCTTGCGCAGGAATCTGTTTTTATGTGTTGCTAACGGTGGCATAAGCATATGACAATTCTTGCAAAACAGCTGAATACAAAATATTATTTATGTTACGTTAAAGTCTTCAACTTCGGGGTTTTCGCTATTGGCTTCTTTTGAGTAGCTAGATTTCTGGTTCATTCCTTTTAATAACTTGAACAACAAAAATTTGTAGAGTCGCTTGTGTCTCTCAAGGTGGGCAATTTACCATTTATCACTTACCTCCCTGTCACTGTCCTTTTAGTCTTCCTTTAAACGTGACTTCCTCAGAAACGCCTTGTCTGACTTTCCAACCAAATTGGGTTTCCCCTGCTAGGCTCTCCACGGTACCCCACGAGTCTCCTCCATAGTCCCACCAAGGCATGTAGCCGTGCACTGACTCGGTGTGCGTTTCCTAGTGTCTCTCTCCCACGTCACACTGTGAGCCTGTGCGGGCAGAGCGGGCCCATTTGAGTCACTGTCGGTCTCCACCTAGCACAGTGTTCGGGACATCATAGAGACCAGTGAGTTTTGTTGGATTAAAATGATGCCACTTGACCCATCACAAATCATTGCTGAGTTGTCCTGTGTAGGACAGAGGGAATACCTGTGGGGTGGGAGTGACATTGTACCTGCACAACCTGGATACATTAGCAGCTAATATTTGTTGAGCATTCGCTATGTTTCTGTGTTTTAAGTATGTCACATGTTCAGTAGTTTCAAGCAATGATGTAGAGACAATCAGTTATTTTGCACACAGGTTTCTCACGTGTGTGTGACAAGGTAACCAACTTGTCCTGGTTTGCCTGGGACTGTCTGTTTTTTTTTTTAACCTGAAAATCTAGCATTCCAGAACTGTCCCTCAGCCTCAGGCCAAACATCCTAGGCTTCCCTCCCATCCTGCTGAGGGAAAACAGCAGTGGACTGCAGCCACACACGCACGTGCACACACACATACACTCGCGCGTGCGCAAGCACACACAGGCACACACACAGGCGTGCACACACGCGCGCACACGCATGCACAGGATTTATGAGAGAGGGGAGAGAGGAGAAATGGGCAAAACCCAGCAGGGAGTCCAGGAATAGCGAATCTTGTTTGTATTTGGCCAGGGAGGGAGTGCCGGGTCGGTTGGCGGAGGAAATAAACCGATTACTTAGCAGCTGAGAAAGATCCGTCCTTGGGCAGGACTGAGGGGGATGGAGAGCAAACGCCGATTTGAACTGTCCAGGTTTCCGCAGGAAACCCGGCCCAGCGGCCAGTGGCCCAGCGTGCGTGCCGCCGCCCTGGGCTATGCAGGCAGGCCCTCCCACACGCCCTTCCGGCTAGGTCTGTCCCACGCCCCTTGGCAGGATTTCTTGGTAGACAGTGTTGAGTGCCGCAGTGCCGCAAAGATGCCAGGATCTGAGCCTCGTTCCAGGGCGGGGGGACACGGGCTGGTGGTGGGGCAGGGGAGCGTTTGCCCTCCCGCGTTTCAAAGGAAAAGCCTCAGCCCTCAGTTACCTGCCCCACACAGATGTCACTTCGAGTCATCGTCGTGTTCACAGAGGCTCTGGGCAGTTGTTTTTGGGGCTTGCAGTCCCTGAGGAAGTTCTGTCCCCGTGTGTGGACGGACCGGGAGCAGGCTCTGAACCCCACACGCAGGCATCTCGGCTGTGGAAACAGCCGTGTTCCCATGCGGCAGATAAATGAGCGTGAAGACTAATTTCTAATGACTTGAAAACACATCCTAGGCCTTAAGGATGAGGGACAATCCTAGATGTAACAAAAAGTGTTTTCGTTTTCGCTTGGCTCCCGGAAGCTCTGAGCTTTTGGAAGAATGTGCTGTATAGAACAGGAGGTGGGGGCAGGAAGGCTGGGCTCTTCATTCTTGGCTTGGACCATCCAAATCCATTTCTTTCTTTATTCTCTCATTCATTCTTTTATTTGTTTATTCCTTCATTTACTCATTAATTCCTTTATTCTTATGTAGTCACTGGTTCATTGATTCCTTTATTTATATAATTCCTTTGTAGGGGAAAGGAATTCCTGTACTGAGTACTTACCACGTGCTGAACCAGAAGGGGGTCCCTGCCTTGGGGAGCACTCCTTCCTACAGGGCGACAGATCCCTCCCGCGTGACCTCAGTCCACAGCAGCGTGGCAGAGTTGTGACTTACACCACCCAGGGCTGTGGGTGGTGGCCCCGTGGGAACACCAGTCACTGCAGCTGCACGAAGGGGTCTTGGGTGCTCCCTGGAGCCACCAGGAAGCTGAGAAGAGAGTCCATGGGCCTTTTGGCCTTGCCTTGGGGACTGGGCCCCTGCGGGAGACCAATGTGAGAGTTCTGGCCACACAGTGGGTTTTCTCCTGGCTGAGTCACATGGGGAAGGTCAAGTTCTCATTTGTTGTTTTAACTGACCATGTCCAAAAGGTAATGACAGAGCAGTAGATATCTGATTATGTGGGCTGTCCAGTCTACATAGCCCCAAGAATCTGGACGCTCTAGAGATAAGGATTTTATTTCTCCTAAATTTCTCAAAATAACCTACAGGATCAAACAAAGAGGGAGTCCAGGTTCAGGGACCACTCAACAAAATTCCAAGGAAGGCTGGCCAAGGCCAGGTGTCCCTGTGTCCTGCTGAGCCCTCGGCTGTGCTGCCAACTAGTCCTGGGCTAGGCAGAGCGGGAGGGCAGAGGAGAAACTCAGCCCTTGCTTTTGAAAGGTGCAAGAAAATACCATGAAACACAAGAATAACCATTCACATGTATACCATGTATACCGTTTACCATTTACCCAAAATCTTTACAGTGGTGTTCTCGTTTGAACCTCACCTGGGCTGAGTGAGAAGGTGGAATATTATTATTTTCACTTTATAAGTGAGGAGAGTCACAGCCAGTAGAGAGCAGAGTCAGGATTCGAACCCAGGTCTGTTTAATGTTCGGTTCTAAATGGGTGCCCATGCCATGAACCTGCCCCACGATATGCAACAGGCGAGAGCCGGTTATGGCCTTCCTCGGTAGGGAGATGTGGGGTAGGGAGATGACACCGTAGCTAGGCACCGTCAGAGGGGGCTCTGGGAAGAGCTGGAATTTCCTCTGGGTTGTGGAGTCGGAACTGGCCATGAATTCACCTTCCTTTCACCTTCCAGCCTTCTTAATGAAGCAAGGAATGGGTTCCACCTGCCAGCCCTCACTTCTGCCTAGGGAATGGGAAACATATCTTTTATTCCTCAGTAATATCAAGACCTGGGCATGAAACCTAAATGGATCAGGGAATTTAATCATTCAACAGGCAGTTTTGCCTGAGAGCAGAAATAAGAACTGACACGGAGTCCTCTCTGTGGGTAAATACAATTAGCCTGGCTATTATATGCCAAATCCACCCTAAGCCCCCATGCTCAGGCGGCTAAAGGGACCTGCTGGCTTTTGGTGACTCTTAAAACCAAGAACCTTTGTTGGGGTTATAGTAATTTGATTTATCTTAGAAACAAGCCAACATTACAAGACTAGGTTTGCAATTTCAATATGCAAAGATTAATTTACATGCAGAGCTAATTACGCAACTGAAACACCCACTAATTGATTATTACATGAAAAAGAACACATCAATTTGGAGAAATGCACTCCATAAGGTTGTACAATATTTGCAAACTTAATTACCAAGTGGAAATTCCTCTTCTAGTGACTAATAAATTTAACCAATTAACCTTTGCTGAGATGGTCTTTTGTTCCTAGAGTCCAGCAGCACTCGCAAGGGAAGCTTTGGTCTCTGCCTTTTCAAATTCAAAGGCAGAAAAGACAACAGCTTTGGGCTGGTTTCTGCATGAAGCACAGGCCTGGTTTGTAGTAGGAGCTTACTACTATAAATGCTTGCCAATAAATGTCCAAAGAGTCTACTGCAGTTATTTCCCACTTATTTTTTATTATGAGAAGTTTGCTGCATGACACTCCTGTAAGACATTATTATTATCCTCATTTAAAAAAAAAACTACACAGTATTCATAGAATTATAGTCACTAATCCAAAGTCACAAAGCTAGCGAGGAGTGGAGTTGGGCCTTAAACGCAGGTCTTCCGTCCCCAGGCTAATGCTTTTTGTCCATTTTGGGATCTTTCCCACGTCCCAGCAAACGAACCTGACTATCCACAAAGGTGGAACAAGTATTCATCCACGGGACGTGACGTGATGGGTCCAGAAGGCATCCAGCTGCAAACTGCCACACCCACTGCTGTGCCACAGCGCTGGACCCCCACTCCAGAGAGTGATCCCCGTGAGTGAAGGAGGAGTTGGATCTTTGGAAGTCCTGTGTTAAAATGCAAAGACTTCTTAAAGGAGCCACCATCAACTTCTCCCAGGAATTGTTACCTTAGCACAGATTCCTTTTTAGATGGAGTGACAGACTGCAAGGGGCCAAGGATATGGGACACAGGACAGATACATTTTGAGAGGTGAGACTGATGGTGGCCCAGAAAGAAAGAGTCCTGGTAGAGTGGGGGTCCTGAGTCGCTAGGGTAAGCACAAGGGCACTAGCGCATGCAAAATTTTCAAGCAGAAGTAGAAGTTAGGGACAAAGGGACATGGGAAGAGGATACTGCTATATACCAAGTGTGTGACATTGGGAAAGTTGCACAGTGCCTACAAGGCCTCTGTTTCCTCATCTGCAAAATGGGAGTCTTAACACCACTCTTCCAGGCAAGTATGAGGCTTAACTGAGCCAGCAGGAGGAAAGCTCTCAGCTCGGCACCAGTGCTCAGCGGCCGGCTGACACTGTGTGGCTCTTACTGCTACTGTTCTGGACAGCTTACTCCTCCAACACTGGACAGGGAAGCAGGACGCCTGCATTCGAGTCCCAGGTCAGCTGCGAACTCCCTGAGGGAACTTAGTCAACACCCTCCTTCTCAGGCCTCAACTTTCCGCTCATAAGATGAGACAGTAGGACTGGATGATTCCTAAGGACTCTATATTCAACCCATTCGTTTATTGATTTGCTCGACAATTATGTCTTGAGAGCCTGCCTTGTGCCAGGTGCAGTGCTGGGCACTGGGGCTATAGCTCGGAGAGACGAGGTCCCTGCTTCCAGGGCGTTGTCACTCCAGCGAAGGAAGCTGACAACATGCAAATAAATGAGATGATTTCGGACAGTGACCGGTTCTGTGAAGAAAGCAGGAGGATCTATACTCTTCCAGCCTGTTCTTCCTCCCCGAGACACAGAAACCAGCTCTGACAAGTTTAAGGCTAAAAGGGGGCCAGGAGCAGATGTTTACTGGCAGGGTTAGAGTCTCACGAAGTTCAAAGAAGGGTTGAACACACAAACCTCAGGAAATACAAGAACCAGACAGCTCTGGGACCCCAGCATCCAGCTTCAATGGATACTGTTTTCTAGAAGACTTCTAACTACCTACCCCACCATCTCTGTTTCTCTCATCTGCTCTGTACCTTAGCTTCAATTTTCTCTCTCCTTGTGGATTCTGTTGTCCATTCCATGTTAGTGAAAGACATGGTCAAAGGTCACATGTTACAGCCCTCTGGAGAGAATCTATTCTTACTTTCTCAGTCACAACTCGAAATTCCCACTGCAGGGCTTCTGATTGGCTCACCTTCGGTCAGGTGTCTACTGTGGGCCAATCGGCTGTGGGTGAGCAGCGTGCACTCCATTGTACAGACATAGCTGCTGTGGGCACGTGGGGGGAGGCAGGAGGGGCACTTCCCAGAAAGTGGAGGTAAGAGCATCCAACTCAACAGACGTCTGCTGTGCGGACTAACCAGACTGTGAGGACATCCAATTTGCTTTGGGGTTTGAAGTAACATCCCAAAGGTAGTAATGAAGCAACCCTCTAGGGTTGTTCTAGATGTGGGATCTGAAGACCTGGGTTTTGATCTTAATTATAGCACTGACCTAATATATGGCTTTAGATAAGGCTCTCTGAACCACAATTTCTTCCATGAAGAAGTAGAATAATAACACTAGAAATTTTGCAAGATTCAGACAGAAGCAAGGATAACAAGGGACTTTGAAAATTCTGCAGTAAGGTACAATATTTGGGGTTCTCAGAGGAGGGTGGGTGCTGCAGAGACGAGAGGAAGGGAACTTGCTGGAGAGCCCCTCAGAATCCCTTCCTCACGGTGGAGGCCGGCTCTCCCCGGCTCCATGAGCTTGGGACTCACACACTGGGCCAGTCGGGATACACTGAGATCCCTCTTTAGGCGGAAGCCTTGGAGATTCTTCTCTGAAGTTCCCTTTTCCCCGGTAGCCAGACCCTGAGCACCCATCTCACCAAAGCCCATATTAAATGCAAGCCTCAAATATCCTGTCAAAGTGGCAGCTCTAATTAGCATTGCCATTTCCTGTTATCCACATTCAATTTTATCTGGGGCTTCAAAATTTATCATCCCACCCAGGTTTCTAAGAGCAACTGGAGCCAACAGTAAACAACTCCTCAAACTCAGCAGTAATGCAGACAAGAGAAGTTCATTTACCCCCAGGGAAGGTGGCAGCAGTAATTGGGATATTTGGTGGGGTTTTCTGCCTCCTTCCCCAGCTGCGCCATATTTGGGGTTCCTCACTTGATTTGCTGTCAGGACGTCTGCATTCCGGTTTATGACCAGTGAAGGTCGCTCCCAGATCGTGGGCTGTTGGCAGGTTCATAATTTGCAAAAGCAGGCTGGCAGATAAACGCGTCTCCTGCCCACAGCGCGGGACATAAATCTTCCTTAGTAAATGGAGCCAAGCTGTTTGGTGCAGTCATCCGCTTGGGGATTCACAACCAGCAGGGAAGGGGGGCTGCTCTCCCTTCCCCCCACTCTCCCCAGCTCTTCATAGTGGAATTCCAGCTTTCCTCTACGTGTGATCCTGGGGTCTTGATGAGCTGGAAACCTGAAGGTCGTCTCAGACTCTTCTCAACCCCAAGTCCACGGATTCTTCTCTAGAGTCTCTGCTCTGCACTGCAGCCCCTTTGCTGTCACCCTGTCCAGTCCTCCAGTGTGTCTGGTCTCCATGACTGCATCCCTCTTCTAATTGGTTTCCCTGCCTTTAATTTTTCTCCCCAATTCCATCATGTCAGTCCCTTTCTTAAAACTCTTTGTGCTGTGTACGAATTAGAATGGTGACATAAAAAGTACATTGGAGTGCTGATGAGTAGGCAGAGCAACTGGAACTCTCATCCCTTGCTGGTGAGAATGCAAAATGGCACAGCCATTCTGGAAAATAGATTGGCAGTTTCTTGAAAGTTAAGTACACACTTAAGATATGAGCCAGCAATCCTACTCCTGAGTGTTTTCCCTGGAGAAATGAAAATTTATGTTTATAGAGACCTGTGCACAAATGTTTATAGCAGCTCTATTTATAATTGCCCCAAGCTAGAAACAACCCAAATGATCTCCAACAGGGAAACAAATAAATATCCAAATGATGGAATACCATTATACATAGCAATAAAAAAGATCAACTATTGACACAGGTAGCTATTTGGATAAATCTTAAAGGTATTGTGCTGAGTGAAAGAAGCTATTCTCATAAGATTACATATTAATGCATTATATGACATCCATAATGACAAAACATAGTGATAAAGAATAGATTAGTGATTGCCAGGGTTAGGAGTGGGGGGAGGATATGACTATAAAGGGAGTTTTTTGAGGCTGTGGAACTGTCCTGTACCCTGATTATGGTGGTGGTTACATGTGTTAAAATTCATAAAACTGTACAACAAAAGAAACAGTAAATTTTACCATATCACTTAAAAAATAAAATAAAAAAATACTCTTTGGTTAAAAATTTAAATTATTTGGAATGGTAGTAGAGCTTCTCAAGTCTAGCCCCTGTCTTCCTCATTAATCTGTTTTTGGTGTCTCTTTTCTTGATCTTTATGGACTAGAAATATCAAAATACTCACAGCGCCTCAAACACACTGTGCAGTCTTGGCTCCATGTTGAGCTGTCTACCTTACTAATATGGTGAACTACTATTCACCCTTCAAAACCTAACTCAGAGCTAGCCTCCTTTCTGCAGCTATCTTTCCGACTTCCCACCACCAAATTTGAGTACACCATCTTCTCTTCTATACTATTTCTTTACCTTGTAAATTCTTTTACTACTGTGCCTTACACCTTGCTATGATGCTATAACGGCCTGTTGCCAGCTTCTCTGTGCAGGGCATGACTTTCCACTTTCTCTCCAAGGGACTTCTGTGATGATGTGTGAGCCAGCTTGGTCATGGGCCCAGCAGAGCCCACAGCTGGGGCGGTCACCTCCTGGGGGTGACCCTCAGCCCTTGGGGCAGGACTAGTAGGTGAGTGCTGTGCTGGTGGACAGTTCTGGGTGGTGGTCTGGGCACTTCTCAGACCTCCCGTGGAATCAAGCCCGGTTGTCCAAGGCAGAAGTTGTAACAACACCCGTGCAGTGGCTGTCCTCCTTCCTGCCACTCTCCCTGCTCCTTCACCCCTGCTTCCTGGGATTAGCTCCCAGATAGACCACCTGTCCCCAAATCCTTGTCTTGGGCTCCACTTTTGAGGGAAATCAATCTAACATATGTTCTTTTCTGTTGCAGCCTGGGCAGGAGGTCTGGAGCGATCTGCAAGAGGAATCGTCCCAGCAGAACTCTGTTCTTAGAGTCAGACCATGTCTCTGTCCCTTTGTGTTTCAGGGACCTTGGAATTATGGTCCCTGAGTTCAGTGTTCCACAGAACTGACGAGACTGGTCCCTCTCCAAGTGTGACAGCTTTCAGCTTTGTTATAAATCTACTCCTGAATCGGGTCCCTGTCGTAGGATAGAAGCTGAGCTGCGGTGGTTTGGGTTGCACAGTATTTATTAGGATCAGTCTCTGTGGAAGGAGGGAGGAGAAAGCGGAGCTGAACGGAGAAAGGAGGCAAGCAGTTCTGGCCTCTGGGGTAGGCGGCTGATTCATCCTGGGTGGTCCTGGGGGCAGGAGAAAGCTTGAGGTTTTCCTGGTGGGTCCAGAGCCATCCTGGGACTGGGGGTGTCTTAGAGGAAAAGGCTGGGTGGGGCCTTGGGGGTGTGTGAGTTTTCCCTGCCCTGGACGCACCATCGGCAGGTGCTCCCCACTCAGCGCATGTGATTGACGCCCCAACCTTGCGGGCTGGCTTCGGAAGTGGGCACGGTCTGGGAAGGGGAAGGCAGTCCTGGGTGGGCCCCAGATGCTTGGCTTCAAAGGCTCCAGGACCGGTGGCCTGTGCAAAATGAGGGCACATCTGCTCATGAGCACCTTAATTACTCCTTCCCTGGGCTGGGAGAGCCGGACTGTAGGTGCTTGAGGCAGCATCACAGGTCTGTCCACTCACCCTTGCTAATGCAGCGGGCCAGGTTTTTAATTCCATGGGGTCAAGATACTAGCAGATGATTTCCCTGGTGAGTCTTGCCCGGCAGATCTCTGCTCAGTGGGAGGAAGCAGCAGGGACCTGCGGGACTGAGGGAGAAATAAATGCATGACAGGTCTCAATAAAACCCAGCAGTGCACTCTGGGTGGGGGTTTCAGAAGCCACAGGGGACACTGGGGGTTGAGTGAGCCTTGGAGCGCACTGGCCAGGGCTCACGCCGTGAAGCTGCCTCGCCCTGCCCCTTTCACTCCCACTTGGAAAAGGCTTCCGAGCTCCCTGGCCACGGGCTCCCGAGACAGTCCGGGAGAAATCGCCCTCTCGTTCCTGGGCACGGGCAGGGGGAGTACTCAAGCACTCCTGGTTATTTTGGGAAGGTCAGCTTGGGTAATGGGCTTAGTTTCTGGGAAAAAAATTGTATCAGCTGCTACAATGACTAATGGGATTAGGGTCAGACAAAGAGGAATTTGGGCTTTGCCAAATCTTCTGGATTCCTGAGTTTGGCTACTGCTGGGAGGAAGACAGAGGTGTTGTTTGGAATCCATTTTGCAGAGTATCTTGTGCCAGCAGGAGGGAGGGGACAGAAATGTTATGTGCTGTCACAGTTACCTACCGCTGCATAGCAGGCTGCCCCAAACTTAGTGGCTTAACACAATAATCAATGTATTTGCTCATGCTCCTGTGGGTCACTGGTTTGGTATGATGCTTGTGGCTGTGGGGACCTTGTGGCTGGGGCTGGGAGGTCTAAGATGACCTCATCAGGTGTCCAGCGATGGATGTTGGCTGTCAGCTGGGCCACACTTTCCCCACAGGCCGTCCTGGACTTTCTCATGCAGTGGCTGTGCTCCAAAGGGGCCAAGATGGAAGACAAGCCCTGGGGTGCCTTCTCTGCCTAGGCCCCTCTCGCCAATGTCCAGCTGGCCACGCCCAGGTTCCATGTGGGAGGGGCCCACACCTGGCCGAAAATACAGGGGACGTGATTCATTGGAACTATTAGTATGATAATCTTCCACAATGTATTCAGAAAGAAGTTGGGTGCAATTCCTACTTTGTTCATTCATTCATTCATTCATTCATTCATTCATATTTAACAAATATTTATTGAGCATCAAGTAGGTGCGAGGCACTCAGGGACACAGGAGACTTCACGGCTAACCAAGCAGACAAACATGCCAGCTGTCATGGCTTTAACAGCACACAGAATTTGGGGAGTCAGACAGAAACGTAGGCAGATGGTGGTAAGGACTGCGGAGAAAAATAAAGCAGGAAGGACAGGGAGTTGGGCTTCTTGGCTCTGGGGGTCGTGGAAGACAAGCCCAGCAGAGCATGGAGCTGGCAGAGGGAGAGAGCCCTGGTGTCCTGCTGACTGTGGGGCGAGGTGGCGCTACCAACAGGGCTAAAGGGAGATGTTGCAGGTCTTGGAAGGAGATGTTGGTCGTCTGGGGGCCAGTGAGAAGCCGAGCGTGGCTGTGTGAGCATGTGTGTGGTGCGGGCCAGGCTCGGAGAGGGCTGCCCGCACCGGGCCACCCCGACACCCACGACGGGCAGATCTGTGAGGGAGAAAATGCCTGCTGCCCTTTCCCTGTGCCCAGGCTAGAAGGGCTAGCGTCCAGAAGAGGAAAGAGGAAATGTCTCAGAGCTGGGCCTTGTTCTCCTGTCTATGCAGCCAGAGCCCGGTGGAGAGTGAGCAAGAGGAGCTCGAATCAAGTTTGAGACTGAAAGAAAACCTAGTTTGCCGGAGCGAGCCTGCATTAACGGAACATTGTTATCCGCATAACTAAAAGTGGGTGAAAAGCCAAGGTGTCCTTGGTGACGCTGAATTTAGAATGAGCAAGGCCCAGTGTCCACATTCCCTGCCTTGCACCTGTCGACCCCACCCTCCTGCCCTCTTCAAGGACATCGCTCCAGAAATCCCCATCTCCTACTGTATTGAAATTCTCCTCCCTGCTGGGTCTTTCCCGAAAGCATGAAAGCAATTCTGTGCTTCTCCCCACTTGCCATGATATCTTGGCTCCATTTACCCTACCGGCTCCATCTCATTCCCTGCTAACCGCTTCAGCACCACCCTGCAGAGTTGTCTGTTTCGCTGTCTCCAATTCCTCTCCTCCCTTTTTCTCTTCAACAAAACCCAATCTGACTTTTGCTCCCACCAGTCCACTGATATTGCCACTGGCAGGATTGCCAATGACTTCTATGCTCCCAGTGGTCAACTCTGAGTCCCTGACTGAGCTGTCGGCAGCATCAGTCAGTTGATACAGCCTTTTTTGGGAGCACTTCCTTCCCTCGGCTCCCAGCGCTCCCTCGGCTTTCCTCCATCACGCTGTCCACTCCATCTCAGTTCCCTCTGCTGTCTCCTTCTCCTATTGCCGCCTCTGAATGTTGGAGGCCCCAGGGCTCAGACCTTGACCTTGTTTTCTTCTTTATCTTCCCTTGTTGGTTTCACCCAGTCTTATGACTTCAGATATCATCCACATACCAGTGGCTTCCCAATGCACACCTTTAGATCGCACCTCTCTCTAACTCAGGACACAACTGCTTGACGTTCCCGCTAGGATGCGGTATCAGACAGGAGAGTCTAGGCCGTGGTTTGCTGACAGTGACCTCAGATCTCAGCAGCATGTCACGGAAGGGGTGGTTCTTTACTCCTGCGAGTGTCCCCCATGCTCTACATTGTTGTCACCACCCCGGGACACAGGCTGGTGGAGCAGCTCCACCTGCGACACTGCTGATCACGGTGCGAAGGAAAACAGAACACCTGGCACACCGTAAGCTGGTTCTTTAAACTTGTGTTCACGTTTTATTGGTCAAATCAAGTTCCATGGTCAATCCTGACATCAACGAAGGGGGCAGGTTTAGCAAGTACTTGTGAAGAATAGCACAGTCTATCCATGTGCCCAGCAGTCATCCCAAACCTACCCTGTCGCAAACAGAACTCTTCTCCCATGAACCTGCTCCCACCCCACCCCCCGCTTCTCCATCTCAGTTGATGTCAACTCAATACTTCCAGTGACTCAGGCCAGAAATCTTGGAGTCATTCTCGACTTCTCTGTTTCACGTCCCGCATTCAGCCCTTCAGGTTGTGTCTTCACAGTATATCCAGAATCGGGCCACTTCGCGCCGTCACCTCTACAGCCACCTGCTAGCATCTGCTACTGGATTATTTTAATAGTCTCCTAATAACAGGTAACAGGGACTCTGTCCCTGAGTCACCCCCAGCCCTGCTCCCGATGGTCTGTTCTGAACATAGCAGCACAGCGATCTTCAACGCTGCAAGGCGGGTCATTTCTTGTCGCTGAGACCCTCAATGACTCCCCAGTTTCCACGGAGTAAAACCCCAGTCCTCCCGGGGCCACAAGGCCCTCACAATCTGGTCCCTGTCAGCTCTCTCACCTCTTTCCCTACTACTCCCAACATCACACGCACTGGCGCCCTGCTGCTGCTCCTTCCCCTGGGGCCTTTGCAGTGGCTATTCCCTCTGCCTGGAGCCCTGTCCCCCAAATGACCAACTGGCTCCGTCTCTCAGTTCCTTCCCAGCTCACCTGCTCAGGGAAGCTGACCCTGCCCATCTATGTGGCATTACAGTCCCTTGTCCCAGAATCTCCCAACCATAGAGGACTCACTACTTTCTCATTACTATAAATCCCTTACTTACTATGTTTATAACTTGTCTGTTCTGTCCATTAGAATGTAAGATCCAAGAAGGCAGAGCTGTTTGGGTCAGTTTTACGCATTGTTACACGTCAAGTGTTTAGCACAGTGCCTGGCACGTGGCAGGTGCTGGTACAGACCTGCGGGATTAATGAAGGCGCGGCTAGTGCTACGTTGCTGTGAGACTTTGATAGGGAAGGTCTCCTTAGTTCCGAAAGAATCTCCGGTCTTGAGAGTCATATGAGGTGAATTCAAATAAATCCAGAATTGAATTTCACCACCGAGTTTCCAGGTGTGGCAAGGGGGCCCCTGTGGGTGTGCGAGGCTTTTGTGAGTGTGCCCCTGTGGCACATGGAGGAAGGAGTTTTATTCTAGTCGCTGTGTTCATTCTAATTAATTATGACAGGCGATCCAGTTTTTCATGTGTGGCAACTAGGTAAATCTGCTTTTGTAATATTTATACATAAGTAAATAAAATTAATCTAACTGAGGGAAAAAATAAATAATTGGCACAGATGGTAGGTGGATACAGTAAAAACTGCAAAGATGGCACGTAAATGTCAGTGGGACCCTGGACCACACAGAGGGCGCAGAGCTGGGCAGGGCAGGCAGTGGGGGCGGCAGGGCCTGGGCCTGGGGAGTGGCCTGGACCCCCTTCCCCCAGGCCTGTCCCTGCTGCCTGAGCCTGGTTTCCTGCAGGCTACCGGCCCCTGGCAACAGGTAGGCACTGTTTGTGGGGTGCAGTAGCAGCAATGGTGCCTCCAATCTGCTACCGTCAAGTTGTAATTGCCATCTTCCTGAAGTGTGGCTTGCCTCATTAGGGTTGAAATAAACGCATTTTATTTTTATCTCAACTTCTGTTCTGGGTTTGTCTTTGCTGACATTTTTTTTCCCTGAGCTCCACAAAGATGCTCAATATTTGCATGGAGCCTAGACTCAAAAGTCCATCCAAGGGTGATGGAGAGAGAGAATGAGAGGGAAAGGCCATTACAGCACAGAAATCTCTACATCTCTGAAAACCATTTGAAATCTCTCATGTCCAAAAATTGTCTCCATCCCCCACCTCAGGAAAAGGAGAGGAACCATAGTTCTTATTAATACTTTATTTTTGTAATCCTTTAGTCTTACTGGCAAAGGTTCCACTCCAGTCAGCCCTGTGCCCCTTTCATATGGTAAAGATGACAGGAAGAAGGGAGATGACCCACTCGGCCTCTTGGCCTAAGTAGAGCATCTCCCCAGCTTTTCCCAGTCACTATCAAGCCCCTTCTTTTCAATTTTTCTGCTTTAGGAAGCCAGCTTAAAACATTTTGAGGTGATTGGACTCCATTTGTCCATTCACCCCTCCACCCACCCATCCATACATCCACACATCCACCCATCTACCCATTCATCCACCCATCCACCCACCCACCCATCCATACATCCACACATCCACCCATCTACCCATCCATCCACCCATCCACCCACCCATCCACCCATCCATCCACCAATCCATTCACCCATCCATCCACCCATCCATCCACTCATCCATCCATCCATCCACTCATCCACCCACCCATCCACCCATCCAACCACCCATCCATCCACCCATCCATTCACCCATCCATCCACCCATCCATCCACCCATCCATCCATCCATCCATCCACCCATCCATCCATCCATCCACCCACCCACCCATCTATCCATCCATCCACCCCCCATCCATCCATCTACCCATCCACTCACCCATTCATTCACCCATTCATGCACCCATCCATCCACCCATCCATTCACCCATCCATCCATCCACCCATCCATCCATCCACCCATCCATCCATCCACCCATCCATCCATCCATCCACCCATCTACTCACCCATTCATTCACCCATTCATGCACCTATCCATCCACCCATCCATTCACCCATCCATCCACCCATCCATCCACCCATCCATCCATCCATCCACCCATCTATCCATCCATCCACCCACCCACTCACCCATTCATTCACCCATTCATGCACCCATCCATCCACCCATCTATCCATCCAATTTATTCAAGGAAAGTTACTGTAGTCTTCATTGTGCACACACCATGCTATGTAGGGTGGGCTGGTGGCAGGGGGCGGTTGGAGAAATTCTATGATGGCAACATTCACAGCCTCATAGCTCCCTATGAAGAAGTTAAGCTTCTTATACATCTAGAAAGTATGAGGTCCAGGGAGGACGAAGACATGTCAAGGTCACAAAACAAGTATGTGGTAGAGCCAGCTCATGACCCAGGTCTCCAGGGCCCTGTGCCCCCCATCTGGACTGGTGAATTTAGGGTAAAGAAGAGTGAGGAGGCAGGCAGTTGGTTCTCCATTTCCAGAGGAACCTTTGGTGCATTTTCCTTGCCCTAAAGTTGTGCTTCCTTATGCTCTATTGAAACAGCAGCTCAATTTAGTGAACTTTCAGACAAACTGACTATTCAGCCACATGTGGATACATTTTAAGCCCCATCTACTGCCATTGAAAAAAGCATCACCTCTGATATAAGGCTTTGAAATTAGAGGCAAAACCTTAGTTAGCTCTAAATTATCCACACGTGATCCAGGGAACAGCGGCGGTAGATCATGAGGGGCCCCGTGTCTGCTGTGGGCGTACCCTGGGCTTGCGTCTGTCTCAGGTACGTCAGCCACACTAGAATTTACAGCATGTGAGACAGACACAAGGCCCGACCGTGAGCTCAGACCCAGTGCTGGCAGGAATCCTATTTTCTCACCCTGCTCCTTGCTCTGGTGGACACAGGGCCTCGTTTATTGGGCTGGTGCAAAGGATTAGCCTAGGCAGGAAGAGTCTCTTAAAAACTGCCTGGGAAGCAGGAAGATGTCTAAGGTTCTTTTGTTATGGTTGCAAGAAAGGCAAATACATAGGAATGGCACGCAAACGCCATACCTGCAGTAAGCCATTTAGCCCGCACCACTCTGCCACGAAGCCCATTTTTACTATCTTCGCAGCATTTCTCCTGCTCCCAACTTCCTTGTGCTTTGCTTCTTTACTTGTTATTATCTGTTTCCTCACTAGGATGAAGAGCTGGGCTCTCGTGTCTCTTGACCATGCCTCCTAGAACAGTGGCCTGGCCCAGGGGTGCTCAATATACAGTCGCTGAAAGAAGGAACGAAGAAGGGATCACCTGGGAGGGGTGCTGAGGGGCCACAGGGCAGCAGGCCAGATAAGGGCGCAGGCGTGGCTGACCTTGCCAAGAACCAAACAAGCCAGAGGACAGCATAAGTTGGTGCCTCAGTCTATGGCTCTGGATTTGGGGCTGGCATCGAATTCCAGCGCTCCACCCCGATTTCCTCACCTATAGAACGAGTGAAGAAATGTTTCCCGAGCAACCCTCCGTGCTTGGCTCTGGGGCTTGCATGGGGGTCCAGAAAGATCTTACGCCCTGTAGACCTCAGGCAGACGCCTACGCCGCCAAGCTCACAAATGAGCACCTGCAACCACAGAGTGAGAGATGCTCTGTGATAGGGAGACAGGGGCAGAAGAGGAGCAAGGACAGAATAGTAAGCTCTGGGCAGTGGGGAGCAAGACCTGAAGGAGCAGCTGGGGCAAGCGCGCGGGGGGGGGGGGGGGGGGGGGGGGGGGGGGGTGCGAAGCCTTGGTGTCAGAGGGGCGGTGACCAGACAGGTGGGTGTGGAATGCAGGGAGCCGGAGGCAATAGATGAGGTGGAGAGCCAGGCACAGGCCAGGCTGCCTCGCAGGCGTGTGAGCGTGCCAGGGCATCATCCATTCATTCACTTATCCAGCCATTTATTTACTGGGTGCCTCCTATTGGTCAGGAATTGTTCTCAGCACTGGGGATACAGTTGCAGAAAAAGCAGACAGACTCCCCCCCCCCCCCCCCCCCCCCGTGGGGACGTCCATCCTAGATGGGGAAGACAGACAGTGAGTAGACTAAGTGAATTATTGAGCACGTTAGCAGTTAACTAAAGCTATGGAGAAAAGTAAAACGAGGTGGGGCACAGCGAACGCCCCCGGATGGCTCTGCGTCCACGCCGTGCGGTCAGGGCGGCCGCCGCGGACGCAGACAGAGGGGTGCCCATAGAAACACAGAGTTTCAGCAGGGTGCTGGCTCACGGGCCGGCCTCAGAAGGCCATATAACCAATCATCCCTGATGATGATGATGGTGATAATGAAGATGAAGATAGTGACAGAGAAGAAGGACAAAGGGGAGGAGGCAGAGTCATTAATGGCAAGTCTTTTGCAAGAACCTACCCGGCCAGCCCTTGGCCCTGGGAAGCCCGTCTCCTCTGTCTTTTGAGCATTCGTGTCTCCTCTGGCTCTCGGACCAGGGAGGGTCCCAGCCAGCCATGTCAAGCACCGGAAGAGGTGCATGCGTGGTGGCCAGCTCTTTTGGAAATTCATCTCCCCAGAATTGCTTTCCATCCATTTTGCTCCAATTCTGTTTTATTTATTGCCTTGCAGTGAGCAGATGGAGCCATTTTTCCTCAGAGCTGCTTGAAAGAGATGCGCCGCAGCCGTGCGCGGCTCGGAGCTGATTTATGGGCAGTGTGGCCCGGGCCCTGCCGTAGCGGCAGCTGGCAGAGCAGGGTGCTGTCTGGCCCCATGCTCCGTGGGTGCCTTTGGGGACAGGTGCCAGAGGTGTTAACGCATCACCTGGTCCAGGATGCCTCATCCTCAACCATCTCCTGCCCTCGAGTGCTCGAGTCTCCTACCAGGCCTCTGGCCATGGTCTCACCCCAGCGAGCAGGAGGGAGAGAAAAAAGGTTTCTCAAGACAAAGGCAATTTCCTACTGCCAAAGGAAACCCTCGACCACATCCTTAATCATCCGAGTGTTCAGAGAGCCGCTCAGTTGGGCCATTTAGAAGTTATTATAGAAGCTAATTTGTTCTTTGACATTTTCTATTGAATTTTTAGTTCCCTCCTTCAAACTTGGAAAGATTATGACTCCATAATGTGGCCTAAAAACTCACATTACAGCTACAAATTGAACCAAATCTTTATCTTTCCTGCTGTGTGACTATGGGCAAGTTACTGAACGTCTTTAAGCCTTGGTTTCCATGTCTGCGAAATGGGGTGGCTCAGGGTTTCCATCTCACAGGGTCATGGTAAGACTGAACGAGGCAATGCATGTGCAATGCAGACATCTGCACGGGGTGTATAATAAATGTTCAAGAAATGTAGCCTATGAGCAGTATTGCTTAAAAGTGTTCTTACCGGCTTTCCTCTCAAGCCTAGATTTCCTTTGTTAACTGTGATTTGGAACCTAAAGACCTACTGAATTTCTAAACATATGACTTAGGACAGATATTTTACTCAAACTGATCCTCATATTTCGTAGCTGTGAGATGAGGATAGCTACTACCTCCCAGGGATCTTGAAAGAAATATTTATTTTACACACAGAAGTTTCTTATAAAACCTAAGTTCCCGTACAAAAGCTGGCTAGTGCCGTCATTTTATAAGTAAGGTCTGTATTTATTTTCAAGGTGGTCTATTGCAGAATAGACAGGCACACCCCCCTCGGAGCCCTCTGCCTCACGTCACGCAAGGTCTCGCCGCCTGGCCTCCAGATGCCTGGCAGCTCGGGGACGGGGGAGTGTGAGCCTTCCCTGCAGCCGAATGTGTCCCCAGAGGGATTCTGCAGGAGCGGGTCCTGGGCTGTCCTTGGTTCAGACGCACATAGTCATTCCGATGGCATATTTGGGGGCCTATTTGGGGGCACTCCCCACCTAGAGATCAGAGCCCCGAGTCTTGGCTGTTGCAAGACTGGGCAGTGTTCTGCTTTCTACTCTATTTCCCTTATACGGGCTCCTGAGTTTTCTCCTGGACTCGGGACTGACTGAAGGGAGCTACAGAGCCAGCGGGCTGGTAAGGTCTGTGTCCTTGTCGGCAGGCGGCACGTGAGGAATGCCAAAGCCTGTGCCAAGAACCCTCGGGACAAAAGGCGAAGGTCTCAGTGGGGACAGGAGTCCCCGCGGGGAGCTCATTCATGCTGGCTGTGCTGACGGTGTTCCCCTGCTCCGTCTCTTTCTCCTGCCATCTCCTTCCCGTCATAACATGTCACACTAGGGCGTGGGAGCTAGATGCCCGTCCTTACCAGTGACCTTAGGTGACCCCTAAGACATGGAAGACATTCTGGATCAATAGACTGTCTTGAGATTCTGCCAGGTCCATTTTGGTCTATGTCTTAATCTAAAAAAAAAATTCTAAAATCCTTGAGGTTACAGCTTCTAGGAGGATGGGTCCTGGCTTAATAACCTCTTTATCTTCATATGTTCTAGATCAGCACAGTCTGATAAAACTTTCGTGATGATGGAACATCTGCGCCATGCAGTATGGCAGCCACTGGCCACGAGTGTAACGGAGGAGCTGAGTTTCCAATTCGATTTTAATTCATTTGAATAGTTGGATGGGGACTGGTGGCTACCCTAGTGGACAGCACAGCTCCCCACCATCTTTTCAGTTATGTCAGTATGCGCCCAAGAGGACTTTCTTGAAGTTTTCTAAAGTGCCAGCCCTGTGCTGGGCTCTACACGGGACATGTGAGAGGGAAGGGCTAGGGGCTGCTCGGCACCTGAAAAAGCTTCGTGTCTCACCTGGGAGGAGAGACGGGAGAGATGGGGGAGGGGACAGTAAAGGCGGAGGCAGCCCAGGGACCGCAGACCCTGTTGGCCTTGTCTGCTGAGTAGAGAAGTTCCGGGAGCGCGGGAGCCTCCTGCCAGCTGAGCGCACAGTCACCTAATGAAGACGGGCGCGCTGGGAGGGGCACATCCATGGTCAGGTGCCTGCTCCACTCTCTGGGCAGCTTGCACGGCGGGGGTGGGGAAGGCGGGAGTTCCCCCGCTCAGCTCCGGCAGGTGAGCCCCGGCTCTGTCCCAGGTGAGGGGCAAAGCCCTGTGGAGGTACTGGCTCACTCCCAGAAAACCCAGGCTCCACCCTGCACCCACCCAGCAGCCCCTGCCCTGCTGCTCGGCTGGGATGGGCAGTGGCGCCCAGGCTTAACTGCCTTCCCTGACGATCGGGCTGAGGTCCCTGGCAGAGATCAGCCTCCTTCCCTGACAACTGTAAGCACCAAGACAGCGTGGAGAACGGCTGGCTTGCTGGCCTCTGTGCGCGGGCGGGCGGGTTCCGCCCCTCCGTCCAGGGAGCGGGGCTCCCTGAGCCACACAGCCCTGGCTCTCCTGCTAGCTGTGCCTGCACGCGATCCCCAGAGGCGCAGAGGTGGCCTCCTCTCTCAGGACAGCTCCTCTTGCCCATGTGTCATGGGAGGTTTTTAGGTAAATAATTATTTTAAGAAATTTCCCTTACTTGAGCAGGAAGCAAACAGCTGTAGCATTTATTTTAAAAACACTCATATAATTCATTCCGTGTGCCAAGCACTATTCTACGTGCTTTCCAAATATGAACATGCTGAAGACTTACAACAGCACCAGGAGGTAGCTCTGTTTATTATCCCACTTTAAAGATCGAGGGCATGGAAGTACAATCACCTTCAGTAATTGCCCAAGGTGACACAGCTAGTAAGGCAAGCCAGCACTGAACCTGCAGGGCGACCGACCATTCGGTCTGCCTGGCCCTGGGGGCTTTCCTGGAACGTGGGACTTGCCTTGCTAAAACCAGGGAGTCCCAGGTAAACGGGCAGATCGGGTCCTCCTCTACACGGGGTGAGTCTAGTTCAAAGCCCTGGCTCTATTTGTGGGCATGAGCCACTGGGCACGTGGAAGAAAAGGTGAGTGAATCAGAGCTAGCTTTGACTTCATCCTCTCATCTTGTGGGTGAGAAGTGAGGCCCAGCTAACACTTGCCCAGACTTTAGGGAGGTCAGAGGCAGAGCTGGGACCACACCGTGGCCTGCCACGTCCCAGGTCTGGGCCCAGCCCGCAGGCTTATGGGTGTCAGTTATTCATTGAAACCCTGTCTCTACGGAAAACAGATCCAAAGTGACCTATATAGTAAAGGACATGATAACGAGTTGCCAAAATACAAGCAAGCAGAGGAAAATTGAGATCAAAATTTAAGGCAAATATGCCAACTTTAATAGGTAATTGGGTTTGAGTTTCCTGGCACCCATAGTAAGAAAGGAAAGCCCTCAGAGTTTTCTCAGGGGAGACACGACGATTTTGTTTTTCTTGTTTTACTTGGTTTTGTTTTTAAAATTACATTACTGTCTAGTTGAGACCATTACATAGAAACTAGCAGTTTCTATCTGACACCAGGAGAAGGTGCCAGTTTTCTGTAAAGGCAGAAGCAGTGTCCTTGGCTGCTCTCTAGACCAACCCGGGACTTCCGAGGGCTCCAGCACACCAAATAAACTGTGACTCGGGAGCACACAATTGGAGGTCCAGGGGCCTGGAGCCCTGGCTGACCCTCCCGCCCTGCCTCACAGCCTCCGGGCCATCAAGACTCGGAGGACACTTCCGGCCTGGCCTCTGGCTGCCGCCTGAGTGCAGACACTGGCCTTCGGAAGTCCGACTGGTTCCCTCGCCTTGACGGCGCCCTGTGCTTTCGGTGGGTGCCTGCCAGCACCGCTGCGCCCACCGGCGCCCAGGATGCCGGGCTCCGGCCGAGCAAACACAGGCGTTGCCGTTGCCCTTGACCGCGGTCTCGGCACACGGCCGCGCTGCAGGAGCCATCTGATCCTTCTCGTTAGCGTCTCGTTAGGGTTTCTGTTGGCTTTTCTTTTTTTTTCGACACTTTTTTGGGTTTCTTTCAAGGTCAAGGAGAAGGATGCTGTTATAAATATGCCATGAGGGAGGGGGGAGAGCCCCACCCTAATCAAATTTGAGCAAAAGTCGGATAAAAATTAACCTTCATTTGAAGATGTAAACAAACATGGCGTTTGGTGATTTCCCGCCGTCCTTGGCTTGGGTCGCCAAAGAGCAGCCTCCAAGTGATACATCTGCCAGGTCTCTTTACAGCAGGAAAAACTTTATTCTTAAAGGCGTTTTACACTTGAATAAGTGCTAAATAATAATAATAGGCCGAGACTGAAAGGAACTCTTTCTATTGGAGGGGTGTCAACCCCAGCAGGATGAAGAACTGGGAGTTCTTCACGGGAGTGGGGGTGGCAGAATCCGGGTTGATGAATGCTGACATTCCGAATAAAATCACTCCGTGCCTTCACCTAGGTCAAGAAACGACATTGTTTTCCTGAGCCTCGGTGACAGCGAGGTGACAGAGATTAATAGCTTGGTATTGATGGAGCAACTTCGAGTTCCTTATCTCTGTCAAGTCAAGGCTGTGTCCAAGGGCTGAGAGTGTTATTAGACTTATAATTGCAAAGACATTTAAAGGGTTTCCCCTTAAGGGACTATGAAATCCAATAAACCTTTCACAAAACCTCAAGTGCTCGAGTGCGAAGCCCCGTCTGGGAGAGCTGTCTGCTCCCAGCCAAGCGCCAGGGAAACCTTGAAGCCGCCAACATTGAATAATGTTTGATTTATGAAGTTGGTTTTGAATTTGTATCAGTTGTTTTATTAAAAATATATGAAAGGAAGTTTTAAATATGAGCAAGCCCTGGAGGCTCTCGCCCGCACTGTGCCACCTGTCTGGCAGAGCCTCCTCCTCCTCCCTCGCTCTGTCGCCTCGTCCCATGGGGATGAGGACAGAGAAATGGTGTGGCTCATTTGCAGGGTTAATTTGGTCTGCCAGGGATTAAGTCTCAATTTCTCACGTGCGTTTGCAGAGAAAGGCGGAGGGTCCAGAGGACGCTGGAGCAAGTGTGTGAAGACTTGGTGGATTTGACATGCCATCTGTGAGGTGGCCCAGGGACAACCCCAGCCTGCTGGATTTACTTGTCAAATAGCAACACAGACAAGTATGTCAACTTCTGGAAAAAGTGTTTCTGCTGCTTTCCAGGGTCTTCTAGCACTGGAGGCTATGGGGGGTTGGTTTGCAGGAGACCCATGTAAGGGTACTGGATGTGAGGATGGGGTTACAGATTGGTGTAGGACTCTAGACCTCAGTTTTCCCATCTGTCAAATGGGAGGGTTGGACCAGATCCCCCCACCCAGGGTCCTCTACGGTTCATACACCCCTTGGACCTGTGAGAAGAGCCCCCCTGGCAGGGCATGCCTCCAGTCTCAGCCCTCACCACCTCATGGCTGGTGAAGGCCCAGAGAGCAGGGAAGGCTCCTGGCAAATGTTTCACCAGGAGCGAGGCCATGGGCTGTTGGAGCGCGTCTGTGAAAGGCGACCTCCACCTCCAGGGCCAGTCTAGGGTGGCCGGCCAGCATGCAGTCTCTTGGCGACAGTGGGCGTTTGCAGAGATTTGGGCCCCAACAGGTGCCGAAGTTCCCTGTGCTGCTCCACCCCCACGCCTGCAGGGGACAGGGGCGGGTGGGAGGCAGGCAGGACGGGGCGGCCTCAGCAGTCCATGCAGGGGAGCCCACTCTCCCTGAGCCCTGCCCAGCGAGGAGGCGGCTGAGCGTCCTCGGGGCTCTCAGCCCCACTTTGGTGTCACTGCCCCATCACTGCCATTCCTCTACCTCGGAGTCAGGCACACAGGAAGTGCTAGATAAACACTGGCCTAGTGAATGAATGAAGGTCCCATCAACCCCCATTGTCCCCTCAACACTGTCAGTGACAGCCACAGTGGCCAGCCAGCAGGGTGCTCTGCTGGCGGGCTGCGGCACTCGCTGCAGTTGCAGGGTGTGGGGTTATTTCACGTGTGACCCGGGAACCTCCCTACCGGCAGGTGCTTTGAAAGTCCTGAAGTGCTCTCTGGGGCTCTAAGGCTGTGCCCCTGGGGAGGCGGGGGTGGGGGAATAAGAGCCATAAAGGGCGTCTAGGGATTGGCCCTGGGAGCCCTTTGCAGGGGTGGGGTGTCTCTCTCTCTCCCCGTCTACCTCCCTCCTGCAGCAAGGAGAGAGTTTGGGCACACCTGGGGCACTCATAGCCACTTTTATATCACTGTCCCTTTGCCTGGCACATGGTGGATAGATCGTGTGAGATGGATCACTGAAGGAATGGAGACCATCCATCAGCTCCACCCCACCCCTACCCTGTTAATGCCATCCAGGGGTGGCTGCCCAGCAGGTTGACTCTGCGGGAGCTGTGGCGTTTGCAGGCACTGGGTGGCTCTGGAGCACTGTCTGGCATCCTCTGTCCTCCTGGGTAAGCTCTGTCCTCTGGTGTTGTCACTCATCACCACCAGCCTTCTGGTACCTTGTCCTCACAGTTCCTTGTGCTCATCCTCCAGACAGCTTAGCACCTTCCCTAAACCCCTCCCATGTGCCAGGCACAGAAGGACGGGCAGTGGATGACAGAAGGATGGGCTGTAGTCAGGTTTCGAGTCATGATTCTGCCACTTACCAGCTTGGGAAAGAATTTTATCTCTTTGAGCTTCAGTGTTTCCATCTGCCAAATATTAAGTCCTGCCTCAGAGGGCTGTCCTGGGACTGACAGGTGCTAAAGCTCCAAATAGTATTGAATACTTGCAGCCTGACGATTAATGGGCAGTGCTCCAAGGTGCATACAACTATCATCCCAAAGATCCCCATTTGGCTAAGGGCACTGAGTCTCAGAGAGTTTAAGTTGTTTAAGCAAAGTTGTGTGACTCACAAGTGGCTGTGGCAGGGTTTGCCAGGTCTGGTGAAATTTCAGTCTGATCGAAAGCCCACGATCATCACCAACTTGCTCTAAACTCCAGATGCCTGGCACAGGGTGTTTTGGGGTGGTCTCTGCGTGCTGAGAGTAGGAAGTTATACTTCTTCCTGGTGTTGAATGATGGCTACTGGTTCATTTTACACACACTTCATGAGCCCTTCCCACCTGGCAGGCCCTCTGCTCATGACCGGGGCTGCAGGTTTGGTCTAGATAGTTCCAGGGTCGGTAGCGTGCCTGCTCCAAGGTGTTTCTCCAAACCACGGAGGACTGACCAGGTGGAGGACTGCCATGGGTGGTGGAGGACTGCTCTGGGCCGTGGAGGAGTACTCCAGGTTGTGCAGGACGGCTCCAGGTGGTAGAAGATTGTCATGAGCAATGGGGCAGGATGCAGAATGCCCAGCCAGCAGGTCCCAGGGTCCTTGGAACCCAAGGCTTGGGTTTCCTCCTATTATGCCCCTCTGGAATACACTCCCAGTCTTTTCTTAGGAGAGGGAGCAGAGAGTGTGTCTCCTGGGGGTGAAACTAGACCAAGCAGAGGGCACATTGTGCATGAGCGGCGTGGGCCTGAGAGGGCCCGGGGCTGGGGTCAGGGTGAGAGGCCTGCACACAACACTTGGGTTTCCAGGCACAGCTAGCACCCTTGAGCTGGACAGCACCCTAGGAAGCAGGAGGAGTGAGGGAGGGCTGACCTTTGGCCCCTCCTCTCAGTCGGGGCAATGTGTCCTCCACCTGTTCTGGCCAGGAGGGCAGCAGCGTTGGTCAGCAGACACTGGTCTCCAGGGAAGACGGGAGACAGGAGGCTCCCTGCACATCATGCAATGCTGGGAGGGCTCTCAGAGAATCGCTCCTCCCTCCATGTGGCCACCGTGTCCCTAAACAGACTTCCCCCAACGTCTGCCCCAACTCCTCTTCTTCCCTGCACCCTTCTTGTGTGTGGTCATTTGTCCTGGGCTCCCTGGATGTCTCATTAATTCTCCTGCGTGTGCGGGCTCAATGGCTATTCCTGCACCAGCTGAGCCCTGGTGCCCCACTCCTCAAGGGGACGTGGTCCTCGGAGAGGCCACTGGCTATGGCATCACCTCTCAGCACCAGGCCCTGCCGACCTACATTCAGCCGGCCTGATTACAAGACCCTGGGGCTTTTGGATCTTGCTATTTGCTCTCTATTCACCCCTGCCTGCTAACCGTTTCAGACTGACTCAGTCTCTGGCAGAGGTGAGCTCTCATGACACTGAATTCATGCGACTGTGGGCTGCTTGGAAGCGTGTCTTGGAGACTGGCCTTCCATAGTTGGCCTGCTTTGTATTTCCACCTGCGTGTGGTTAGACCTGAGCAAAAGCTTTCAGTCCTTGGGGTTTTAGCCACCAGAGACACCAATGACTGAGAGGAAGAGAGAGGAACTTGGGAAGGACAGACAGGGAAACAGGGATCTACAGACAGTTCCCTGGAAGGGGAAATCTAATACCCCAGCGGCTCCCAACCTGGCTGCATATTCAGGTCACCTGGGGCCCCTTGCCCTCAGTGAGCTCGAGGCTGGGGCTGGGGGTTAGGAGGAAGGCACAAAATGCCTGTGCTCTGCCACCAGGCCCATTTGAAGGGCATGTCAGCCTGCCTCCTGGAGTGTCCACTGTCCTGTGTGTCTTTCTCTTGGGATCTTCTAGGGATGCGTTACCTTACCTGATGAACTAGCCCATGTTGCTGTACCAGTGGGAGTGGAGGAGTCCTCCTTCCAGGGAATGGAGCCATCCTGTACTTGCAGTGGGCAGTCAGGATTCTTCTGAAGCCAGCAATGGAGACTTGAGCCAAATCGATTTGAGCCAAAAAGAAAGTTGATTAGCCCATGCAACTGAGAAGTCCAACTGTAGGTGAGACACAGGAGTCTGGGGTGCAAACATTGATTTCAGAACATGCTCTCAGCCTTCCTTTCCTCTAGGCTCACTCTTTCCAACAGGCTGACCCCAAATGCTGCCCCAGCAGCCCCTGATTTACCTTTCTTGGTTGCTGTGGTGAAGTTCTGGAGACTGAATATGGTTGGGCTCACCTGGGTTCCCTGGCCAGCTCTGAGCCAACCACTGGTGCTGGGAGAAGACAGCACATTGATTCATGAAAACAGCACTGGCCTTAGGTCAATGTCACGTGAGCACATGCATTCAGCATGAGGCTCAGGACAGGGGCAAAGCTGATGGCCTTTAAAGGGGCTGATGCTGACATTTGAACTTTCTGGCTGGTCCATTTGCTCATGTTATTACTCCTGCCCGAGTATCGTCCGTCTTTCTCTGCTTTCACTTCCTATCTCCTCATGTCTAGTTGTTAATTTGATGTCAACATGTTGCTTGGAAAGACCCTTCCTCCGCCTGTGCCTCAGTTGACACCGTAGGAGGGGGTTAGACTAGATGGCTCCATGGCTCCTGGGAGGTCCCGAATGGTGCATTTAGTTTCATCCTTCAGGGCTGACCTGAAATGCCGTCTCCTCCGATGTCTCCCCAGTCCGATGCCTCTCATCTTGCCTGGGTCTTGGCTGTCTGTGTGCACATTTTATCTCCCTCTTATGCCACGAGTTCTTTGAGGGCAGGGGTCATGTGCGACTCGTCCCTGATTCCTCAGGGCACGTCACACACAGTGACAAGACTCTCAGGAGTTAAGAGAGACCTGAATAACCTCCAGATCGTGATTCTTTCTGTGCTGTAACAAAACGAAGAAATGACTAAATGAGACAGTAAAAATTGTTGTATATTTTAAGTTTTTGGAAGAAATCAACACTTTAACACTAAAGCACACACATGCAGTAATTTACTAGTTTGTACCCATAAACTACACAACTGAATTATTTTGACTAGTGAAAAATGTCAGAACGTTTATGGCAAAATAATGACACTTCAGAACTGCTAAAACAGAGAGTGCTGTATCAATTGTGGTTTGAATGATAACTACCCATAATCTCTCAACTTTATTCTGTTTTCAGTGTTCTCCCACAGGTGGCAATGCCTTGCAATGTAATTTGCTATTCACAAGGTAATTACAGGATTTATTTCTAAAAACTAACTCCCAGCACCCACCAGGCAGTGCTGTCTGCTGAGGGGACCCCCATTTAAAGCTAGAAGATGAGGGTCTTCTTTCAGTCCTCTTGTGAATTGCTATGGCTTTATGAATAATCTCCTCAGGTGACTGCTGAGTCTAAGTTTGAGGACGTCTGTGACTATGCAGCCTGCCAAGTACTTCCTCCTACCCACCCTTCTCTTCCCCACCCACCGTGATGTGTGCCCCTGTGGGTACACACAACCTCTTTGAGTGCCACTAATTCAGAGCCTGACAGTGCAGTGGAGATCTGGGGACAGACAGGGAGGGAGGGAGGTGCCAGGGCCAGCTGATGTGGGCACATTGGCGACAGGCTGTGATCACACTGCGGGTGGCTGGGCAGCCTTGTTTGCCATGCATATGCATCGTGCCAGCCCTGGGAGCTGGGGAGCTGGCTGGCTTCCAGGAAGGGCGCCATATGGAAAGTGCGGGTTTTTATCTTTTTTTCAGAACTTTACCAAAACAAAAGAAGTAAAAAAGAAAAAGGATAAAAGAAAAGAAACTTAGAGACAGGATCATACAAGGTTAATGATGAAAAGAGCCATGAAGATCAACCGACTGTTCCAGCCTCCACATGGCCCAGATGGAGAAACCGAGGCGCTAAGAGTCAAGGAGCCTCTTTGCCCAAGTTCAAAGGTAGAAAGAGGAGCAAGGGCCCTGAATGGCCCTCTGGAGAAGAATGACCTTTGGTTCCTGAGCTTCCTCCTGGTCTCTACTTCGATTCCCAGTCTGGGAATGTGGCAATCTGTGGCTCCAGATTTCTGGTCTCTTCTAACGATCAAATAATTCTTGGCAATTCGTATTTTACACGATCAATTCTCCAAATCTATCACCCAAGACAATTCTTTTTCACTACACAAGCTTTTAAATTTTCCTTTTGGCTTACACCGTTAAAAGGTAGTGTCAACAGTGGCAAAATAAGCATAACAGAAAATTTTCCATCTCAACCATTTTTTGATATAGCAGTATTTATTGACATGGAAATATTTGCACATTTTATTCTTTTTCTATTGTGGCAAAAAATGACATAAAATTCATTGTCCCAACAATTTCCAAGCGCACGGCACACCACTGTGAGCCCTATGTGCGCTGCAGTGTGACAGCCTGGCACCCCATCCCCACAGCACTGAGGCTCTCACCCAACTACGGCGCCCTGTCCCCAGGGAGCTGCTCTGCTGCCTTCCGTTCCTGTGAGTTTGACTACTCTAGGTAACTCGCGTCAAAGGACTCGAGCAGGGCCTGTCTTTCTGTGGTTGACTTGCTTTGCTTAGAGTCCTGTCCTCCCAGTTCATCATGAGGTAGCACAAGACAGGGTTTCTCTCCTTTCTAACGCCGATAATAACACCACATACCACATTTTCTTTATCTGTTCATTCACTGATGGACATTTAGGTTGCTTCCCCCTCTCTGCTACCATGAGTAGTGCTGCAATGAACAGGGGCATGCAGATATCTCTTGGAGACCCTCTTTCATATACCCGGAAGTGGAGTTGCTGGATCATGTGGCGGTTCTATTTTTAATGTTTTGACGAACCTTGCTGCTATTTTCCATGATGGCTGCACCATTTTACATTTCCACCAACAGTGCATCCGCATTCCAATCTCCCCATATCTGCACCCCTCCCTAAGCATTTGTCAGTGCATAGTTCAGCAGTGTTAAGTATATTCACATCGTTGTGCAACCAATCTCCAGAACATTTTATTTTGCAAAAGGCTTAAACCACTTGGGTTGCATTTCTATAGCTTCCAAGAGCCCTAATTTATATGTGCCTCCTCAGAACAGTGCTCCTCAGCTCCCTGGAGAGAGAAAAAGTGCATGACTTCCTTCTCCCTCTCTAGTGTGGCTGCACATCAGAGTAGTCTAAGCTGTCGGGCAACTGTCGGGGTGTCTGGAGAAAGCCACGCCCTAGGGTTTCCGAGACAGGGTGACAGTGCTCAGGGAAGTTAGAGAAGACACCCCAAGGTACTTTGTAGAGGGAGGATGATAACCCAGAGTGCTCAGAAACGTGGGGCCACATTCATAGACCTCTGCTCCCTTACTGACTCAGGGGACTATTGTAGCTTAGTAAGAATTAATGTTCGTTTTCTTAACCAAGTGACTCTAAACCTAGGATCTTCCGTGGCACTTGTTAAATACACAGATGCCCCGGCCTTGTCCCTCTGTCTCAGGGTGGGGGGTTCTTCAATAGGACATGCCTCAGGTCTAGGTAAAGCACTCTCTAACGCAGAGGTTGAAGCAACTGTTTGCCTGTGCGACAAGGACCTTGGCACCTCGCGTGGACTTTGCAGGTGGCTGGGAAAGGGCTGTTTTTGAGAACACACGAGGAGTATTCCCATTACATTTTCTTTCTTTCCTTGACAGCAGGGCTGTTGAAGGTCACCTCACACACCGGATGTGTGTCTCAACTCATAGCGCTTTTCCCAGATAAAGGAGGTAGGTGGAAAAAACAAGTGCTTGGCTTGGTAATTTCAGAAGGCCTGATTTGTCAAAGCCAAGAATAACCTTGTAACAAAAAGGAAAAGAATTGCTTGAGGTTCCAAAGGGAGTCATGATTTAGCAATAGTCCCAGAGGAAAATTAGGGTCTACATACGATGGCATCTCTCCTTCCTGCTGTCTCCTGAGACACCACAGCTCATTTGTAATTTATTAGCTAATTATGCATAGGCAAAGGATTATGAATCACTTCATTTAGATGATAGCAATTAGCGAGGGCTTGTTGGAGTTCTTTCTGTCAGGATTCTGGGTATGTTTAGACAATCCAGGTGCTGCCAAGGCCAGCACACCTCTGGGGAGGAGATGCTCCCCCCCCCCCCCCCCGCCCCCGCCCAGCTCGCAAGCTGGCTCCTGCCCTAACCCCCCTGATCGCCTCTGACTACAGCACTTAATGATTTGTCTTCAGCATTTAGAGACTCTATGACTTTGGGCAAATCACCTTACCCCTCTGGACGCCATCCGTACAAAGGGGTCATTTTCTCTCCTGCTTGCAGACGGGAGGCTGGCCGGCTGGACTGCGCATTTAGATCCACTGCCTGTTTGGTTTGCTCCTGGCACCCCAGAGGGTTAGGGAGATGCCCTCCTTTAGGGCTCAGGGACTGCTAACCCCAGGGCCGTGGTGCACATGTGCATGCAGATACAGACCCCAGGATGCTCTTTGTGCCATAATGTTTATTAGCAAAAGACAGCAGAAAACCTCCATGTCCAAGAATAGGGGAATAGTCAAATAACATATGGTATATTCAAAAGTTGAACACTACCCAACTGTTATAATGACAGACCTAGATCTTCATATGTCAACATGGACAGTGACTAATATATACAATGGGGTCCCATTTATGCCAAGAAACTAATATAAAATAATGTCACCTGTATTCTGTGGGAAAATCTCTCTCTCTCCCCTTCTCTCTCTCTTCTGGTAAAGCATAAGAAAAAGTCATTACTGACACCCCAAATGAATAGCTTAAAAGCATCAGAATATCGTGGCCAAAGCCGCTCTGACTACTGGCTGTGCACTCTCAGCGCGTCGATGGGGAGTGGGAGCTGCGGTTGGGAAGATGACAAAGAGAGTTTAGTTTTATCTGAATTTTCTAATTAAAAAATTGTTTCTTAGGCAATTATTATTATCATTTTTGAGACAGAGTCTTGCTCTGTTGCCCGGGCTAGAGTGCTGTGGCGTCAGCCTAGCTCACAGCAACCTCAAACTCCTGGGCTCAAGTGATCCTCCTGCCTTAGCCTCCCGAGTAGCTGGGACTACAGGCATGCTCCACCATGGCTGGCTAATTTTTTTCTATATATTTTTAGTTGTCCAGCTAATTTCTTTCTATTTTTAGTAGAGTCGGGATTCTCACTCTTGCTCAGGCTGGTCTTGAACTCCTGAGGTCAAACGATCCACCTGCCTTGGCCTCCCAGAGTGCTAGAATTACAGGCATGAGCCACTGCGCATGGCCTCTTGGGCAATTATTAATATGTGATGCCCTCACCTGCATCAGGTGTTCTGTTCTATATCAGGGAAGCTCCTCCTGTCCACTGCCACTCTGCCTTCCCCACCCCCACCCACCTCTCCAGCCTGCCCCTCTTCTTATCCTAAGATAGATTTTAATGAAGTTGCTGCATATGAAAGAGGATTATGGGTTCACCTGATTTCTGCTATTTGAAGTCCTGGGGGAAGGAAAGCCTTGTTTAACTCAATTCATAACACTATTAATCCAACCATAAACCTTCCAATGACTTGAAAGGAGAGAGGTGAATTCATTATAGCCCATCTCTAAGCGGCAAATCCTTCCTCTCACATGCCAGCAGGTGAGACTCTCGGGGCCAGGCGGCTCCTCTGTCTCTCCGAAGGTCACTCTCAGAGCCAAGTGAGCTTCACAGAGCTCCTGCTGGACCCCTCACTCCGTCTCTCACTTGCTCCACACTTTCCAGATGGGGAAACTGGGTCCCAGAGAAGTCGTGTAAGTTGTCGAAGATCACAAAGCTAAAAAAGCAAAAGCAAGAACCCAATCCAACTCAACTGTCCTGACTTTCGGTCAAGGGGTCTATCTGTTGTAAATACAATTTTAAATGATTTAGGTTTACATGCAATCATTCTACTTTTGGGAGTTTAGTCCAAGAAGATAATTCTGAATATGAAAAATGCTATATTCCTGACATATCTATCACAGCATGATTTAAGATGTAACATCTTGAATCAAACTACATGTGGACCACTAGGGAAAAAGACCAATAACTCAATGGCTTATTATGCAACTATTAAAATGTTTCAAAAAACTCAAATAACATTGATAAACCATAATATGTTGAGCAAAAGGCAGCAGGATGAAAATTACACATATAATCATTTGATTATAACTTTATGAAAATGTACGCTTTGGACAAAGAAAGGAACAGAGCCGACTGGGCTGTGAGGGCTTGTCACTGTCCCGTGAATACACAACACACAATCGAATGTGCTTTGAATGATTGTGGTGGGGTTATGATGTTTACTTTTCCTTTTTGTTTCTGCCCTCCTTAACTATTTTGTAATGAACTAACATTATTTTTAATATATTTTTAAAAAGTGGTTTCACTAATTGTCTTAGGTCAGCTTCCCCGTGGCGCAGATGAGAGAGAGAGAGAAAGTGAGAGAGAGAAATCTGTGCTCAGAAGTTTGTTGTTGAGTACCACCTCGGGAGAAACAGCTTTGCAGGGAGGGCTGCAGGCCTGGGCAGAGGAGAAGTTGGGCTGCAGTGCTGTTGCAACGAGTCCTCAGTGTGTCCCATGGGAGCTCTGCAGCTGGGATGGACTTCAGAATGTCCCAAACAACGTCCCTGCCTACAGCAGGGTTACGTTTTGTTAAGGCATTCCAGAGAGGCAACAAATTAGTACATTGCATGGCTTTAGGCCTGGGGCCCTTCTCCTTTGAATCTGACTCCCTCACTTACAAGCTGTGAGAACTGGGGTGCATTTCTTCCCTACCCGCCTTATTTTCCTTATCTGTAAAAATAGGATGATGCTGCAGTACCTAGCTTCTATTTCCTTTCTGATTCACATTCCTCCATCTTGCCTCCTTTAGTCCTTAAAATGCCCCTGCAAGGTGGGCAGGCCAGAAATGTACCCCTCTAGGGGTGCTTGTGATGAATTTGTCCCAACTCCAGGGGCAACTGCTGCCCCCATGGAGCCCAGATTTCCGGGTGGCCAGTGTTTCTTTAATCTCTGGGCAGGGCAGAGCTGGTCACGTGTGGTCACAGCATCCTGACACAGTAGCTTAAGCAAAGTCTGCCTCACAAGCTCACACACTCGGCCTCTGGGTGCCTCTCGCCACTGGGGGCCTCCCTGCACCCATAGTGGAGCCACGCTCGGCAGGGGGCAGGGGGCAGGGGGCCTCTCCCACCCTGAGGAGATGCTTGACAAGTCCAGTCCCTCCAGACTCCAGTAAATGTTGCCAGGACTCTCCAGAGATGGTAACTACTGCTCCTGCGTGGTCAAAATTATTATTATTTCTTAAAACTTTAAAATAAGCTCTAAATATAAATGTAACACCAACATATGATAAAAACAATTTAGATGCCATAAGAAGGTAAATCAGGAAAACTAGAGACCTCTCTCTCCTTCCCTCATCATGAGAATATGCAGTCTCTCTCCTTCCCCATCCCCTGGAATTTCATTCCCCAGGGAAACTGCTGTTAATAATCTCTTGTGGCCTCTGCCAGCCTACCAAGGGGCTACAATAAACACACAGCTCTGCACCCTGCCTTTCCCTTAATATGTGGTAGATGTCTACCTATTAGTACATGTTGAGCTATTTGATTTATTTTAATGGAGGTACTATTAATCCTAATTCTTTTAAGTGCTGTCATTTATTTCTAATTCTCTTAGATTTTTCTGTTTGAGTCTATTTCTTTTTAACGTGTTCACTATGCCTTATTTAACCACATAGCTTTGGTGGCCATCCTAGCTTTTTGCTGTACAAACAATGCTGTGATAAACACCTTTGAACATGCATCTTAGAGAGCATAGCCTTAGGATAAATTTCTAGAGATAATGTTATTTTAAAGCTCCAGGTGGGGATTTAAAACAGTTTCCTTTATCACATGTTTCTACCCCTGAGATGAAGAAGTGTTTTGTTGGAGACAATCACAATGTCTGCTCAGTCCTGGCTCCGTGCTGCAGTGTTGGGTCTTATTGCAGTGGGGTTCTGGAGCAGAGACAGTGTGGTCAGCTCCAAGAGCTGCTCATCGGTAGGGAGCAAGTCTGCTCCGTTACTGTAGACTTGGAAGGATTTAAGTGCTGGTGGTGGCTGATTACAAACCCGTCCTGTGATGCCTCCCGGTGCCTGTGTCTGGTGGTGAGATGTGACGTGCATGGACTCTTCTAGCTCTTCGGCGGGCAGCTGATGCAGCTGCGGCGGTGCCAGCCGCTCCTCGCACAGCATGTGCGTGAAACCCAGAGGCAGAGCGAAGACTATAGGTAACACTCACTGAGTACTTAGCGTGTGTCAGACACTGTTCTAAGGGCTTTTTGCAACTAGCTCATCTAATTCTTAGAGCAAATCCATAGCATAGGCGCAATTATTATCCACATACTGCATGAAGGGACTGTGCTGGTTACTGGTGCTGTGCGGCACATTTTTCTGTCTGCGTTTCTAAGCATATAATGAGTTTACAGTTTCCTGCCCGCTGTGAAGTTAGGCAGGACCGTGTGACTGCTTTGACCAATGAGATATGAGCACAAGTGGCACGTGTCTTTTCCAGGTGGAGGCTTTAAGAGCCAGCCTCTGTCACAGAGACTGGCAATGCGCCATATGTCCAGTACTGTGTCAGTCTGGGTCCCAAGGGAAGAGGGACAAGTAGCAGAACCCCAAGACAACCCATGACGGACATAGGGCGTGAGTGAGAAATTCAGTGTATTGCTTTAGGGATTCTGGGATGGTTTGTTATGACAGCATAGCCTTTCCTAGCCTGATACAGAAACCGAAGTCAGAGAGGTCAAGTTCGTTTCTCAAGGTCATGCTGCTAATTCGTGGAAGAACCAGGGTTTGAACTCAGGTGCCCAGGGCCTGCCCATCTCCCCCTCAAGCATATGCACCCCTGGCTAACGGCTCCACACTGCGGCCTAGGGGCACAATCAAATGCTTCCAAAATCCTGAGTATCATTGGAAGTAGGGCCCCCAAATATTAGGTTGACAGGGACTTCATTTTGGGCTTGTCAAGTTGGAAGTGATGGAAACTCAACGCAAATGGACGTAATTTACATGTCTCTGTCGGCGTGTGTCTGGGGCGGTGTCTGCACAGCCCGGGGCAGAGCTGGCCGGGACGGCGGCCCCGCGGCTCCACTCTCGCCCTGCCGGCCCCCACCTTGGGCAGGCGGGGCTCCCGCCTTCTAGCTCAGCGCCAGTGGGGTGCGCTTCCGTCCGGCTACTCCACAGGGGAGCGACAGGCTAGGTGACGGCAGGACGTGTGAATGTGATTGGAAGGAAACGGAAGCGCAAACATCCAGTGTTTCCCTCCCTTCCTCTTTCTCTGGAAAGGGGGTAACTAAAGGTATCGGGCGGAGACCGGCCGGAGCGAGGTTCTGTCATACCCGAGATTCGCAAGGCCGCAGGACAGAGAGACAGAGTCACCGAGGCTGTAATTACCAAAAGGAGTTTTACTGTCTAGCTCGAGCTAGGGTCCGCGCCCCCAGAGTGCCAGCGCAGTGGCCTCTTCCCCGGGCAGGGACCCTCCTTTGTGTGCCCGCCCCCTTTTATAACTCAGTTGTTTACACACTGGTCATGCCTCCGCCCCACAGTGATTTTTACTTCAGCCTGCCCCTGATAGGCCCCAACCTGTCCCGGGTCCTCGCTGAGAGACTCCGGTTTCCGCTCTCTTTGTCTTTCTCCTCTGCATCCCATAATATACGCATGATGCCGTGCAGTAGGCAATCAAGCAGTAAACAGCAGCTGGAAGGTGTCTGTTCCTTATAGCCCAGTACCTTACAGTTCTAGCACGCAAAGCCCGAAGGGGCCACCAGGATCCACGGTCGGGAGGAGGGCCCAGCGCCGGCGGAGCAGACCGCGGCGGTGAGCGCGGAGCCGGCTGGGCTTACACCGGCCTGGGCTGCGTAGATCTGACAACCAACGAGCACGCACACTACAGACATCTCCGATGGCGACTGCTGTCGGGGACGTAAAACAGGAAAACGTGGTCAAGAAAGACCAGGCATGAGGGGAGACTTCCTGGAGAAGGGTCATCCAAGCTAAGCCCCAAATGAGACCTAGTCAAGGGAAGAAGTGGGGAGCCTGCTCCGGGAGACGGGGCGGGAGCCCCTGGGGCAGAAGGACAGGGCACTGTGCAGGGGCGGGAGCCCCTGGGGCAGAAGGACAGGGCACTGTGCAGGGGCGGAGGCAGCTGCTGCCCTGAGATGGGTCTGGAGTGGTGGGCAGCGGGGCTTGAGGCCTTACTGGCCACAGCAAAGCAGCTGCCATTTACCCCGAGGGCTCCAGACAGCTGGAGCTGAGGTCTACCGGGGCCAGAGCCCTGTAGAGAGGGATGTCCCTGGAGCTGTGCGGAGGTTTGACCCCTCAGCAGTGTGCGGCAGGGAGAACCAGCCCCCGTCCCCCTTCGATAACCTCTACCAGACAACCTTCATTTAGGGGAGAGCCCTACGTACCCTTCCTTCTGCTGAGAACATCCCGTTTCTTGCACAAGGGTATCTTTGCTCAGCTTCCCGTAACTCAGAGCCGGGGATGGGGATTTCTGGAGGGAGTGCGCCCAGAAGAAACTCGTAAGGGAACGAGGAAGGCAGGGTGGGGCAGGTGAAGAAAAGGTGTGGTTCCCCCTGACCTCTGCCCTCAGTTTGACCCCTCCAGGAGGCCGGGAAAGTGAGCAGCCCCAGAGAGTTGAACCGTCTTGGAGCAAGGTGACGGGCCAGCTTTTGGACCTGGTGCCGGGCTCTGCCTGCAGGGCTACTGCAGGCCCCGAGCGGGTGAGTCTGCCCCTGGGCTCCTCCAGGCAAGGTGGCTTCGGCCAGTCAAGGGGGTTCTCCAGAGAAGGTCGCAGCTATGAGCCCCGAGCCGCGCGTGGTTTGTAACTGGTCCTGAGAGGGGACTTGAGTGGGGCTCCAGCGACATCTTGTATAAGGGGCACGGTGCGTTTCCTCGTAGGAAGCTCAAGGGGCCTAAGGTCCAAGCGGATACAGGGAGGAAGCCGGTCCCTGCACCCTACCTGTTGGTGAGCCGTGGGTGCTGCTGGGCTTTCTGCCCCACTTCGGGCAGTAGAGAAGAAGAGGGACCACCTGAAGACCATCCTGTGCCGTGACCTGTGCTGAGGCCTCCGGAAATGACTCTGCCTATGCTGCTGCCCAGCCCACTGCCGCATGGAGACCGCTCTCCTCTTTCCACAGATGGGAGCAGAGGTTCGGAGACGTTGTGCGGCTGGCCTAAGGTCACACGGTTGGCCGGCGGGAGCACTGGAACCTGGCTTCGACTGGCTCCGGAACGTGCCTGTGACTAGGAGAGCAGGGCTGGAGGGCGGTGGGGAGGAAGGGCAGCCTCCATCAGTGAGGCCCGGCCAGCCCTGCGCCGGGTGTCGCCGCCCCCTGGAGGCCTGGGCTGCGCTGCCCACTGACCGTGTCCTCACTCGTCTCCTCTTGGGGGGAGGCACCTAACTATCTTTCCTCTGGCCCCTGCAGGCGCCACAGATCCCTTGCCAGCACCTGCTCCCCCTCTCCCCGTGGCTGCAGAGCCAGCAGCAGCAGCGGCCCTCGCGTTCCCGCGGGGTGCTCTTAGGCCTGGCTGCGCCCGTGACCCCAGCGCAGGAGGTCTGGGCTGGTGGCTGGTGTGGGCTGGTGACATTTTCTGTTGGTGGGCCACCTCCACAGACTTGCCAGATGTCCCTAAAGCTTGGGATACTCTTTACTTGCTTTTTAAAAAATTGGCCCAGTTTTAGAACCCAAACACATTTAAGAAGAAACTTTATGATCACTATCAGACATAGGAAACAGCATTTGCTTGCCATAACTACACGACTTTGAAAAATATTGAAATTCCTACAATTAAAGTCATTTTGTTAATCTGCTGTGGCATATGTTCGACATCTCGGGAAACACTGGCATAGTTGGGAGAGTACTGGATCAGATATTAGGAGATTATATTCTGCTTCAAGCTCTTCTACCAACTCAACAACGACAGTAATATTTAATATTCATTAAGCATATATAATGCAGAAAATACTTTCCATGAATTATTTCACTTAATCCTCATGTTTGGGGTCGCAAGAAGCAGACAGATAAGAATTCATGTGCAAGTGATATTTTAAACAACTTTCAGGAGAAACAGTAAGTGAATGGCAAACTCTGGGGTATGGTTTGGTTTTAGGGAGCAGGGAATATTCTCTGTGCTCCTCAAGTTATAGTAAAAAGCTGTCTTCATTAGTCAGGCCCCTTTGGATTGTGACAGAGACCCACGTCAATATGTCTGAATCCAAAGGAATTTGTTGTCTCAGTTTACCTAAAAATTCTAAGAGGAGCTTCAGGCATGGCTGCATCCAGCTGTCAAACAGTGTCCTCCGAGTTCTGTTTTCATCTCCCGTCCCTGCTGCTGGCACCCTGGATTCCCCGCAGGGCAGGCTCTCCCACACGGTGGCTCCAGGTTTACATTGCGCTACATTGTCCACAGCAAAAGGAGAGAATGCAGTTCCTTCAAAAGCCCA
>VSMD01141641.1:0-47918 GCA_008750895.1 Mirza zaza | reverse complement strand
TTGTAAACAAATCAATCACACTATAAACTTGGTCCCCCAATTTTTTTTTCTACATTTAGTTATGATGGACATTTACTCTGGCATGTGAGGACCTAGCAAGAATAAAAGATCTTATCCCTGTAATTAAATCTATGTAGTCTGCCATGAGAAATGATTTTTCTAGTCTAAAAGCCAAGCTGAAAATGCCATGTTTTTGGTGATTTCATTAACATTTTAAGATGTTAACAATTCTGTCTGCACAAACTGAAAATGACTGTGTAAGGAATGAAAGCTTGCATAACTCTGACACCCCGCTATTCATGGCTCATTATCTCCCTGACTTTCATTATGCAGTCAGGAAGTAGGGTCAGCCTTACAAAATTTAGGAACAATTAAGAAAATTACTGTATGCAGATGTGACTTATGGACTGAGAATAACTTTCTAAAAGACTGCATTAAACAAAATAAATAAAGATGATGAAAAATCCACAGATGTTTTATCGCTTAAGGCAGCTTTTCAGTTATTCATTATAAAGACTCCTTCCAGGGCTTTGCCTACTTCCCTTGACCCTTTCCTCAACATTTTCAAACTTTCTCTTTGCCTGTACCCCTCAGGAGTTTCAGGAGTCCTAGGCATATTTGTGGGTATAGTAGCTGCTGCCTGTAATCCCAACACTTTGGGAGGTCAAGGCAGGAGGATAGCTTGAATCCAGGAGTTTGAGACCAGCATGGGAAACATATCGAGACACTGTGTCTATAAAAAAAAATAAGAAATATTAGCCAAGTGTGGTGTTGTACAGCTGTAGTCCCAGCTAATAGGGAGGCTGATGAAGGAGGATTGCTTGAGCCTAGAAATTCGAGGCTATAGTGAGCTATAATCCTGCCACTATACTCTAATCTGGAAGACAGAGCAAGACACTGCCAATAATAATAATAAAAATAAGTCCTAGGCATATTTTCTGAAGTTCTTTGGGTTCATTTCAAACTTATCCATAGGGGTGAAAATATTTTCATTGACCGTTACACACTGTGAATTACTGCGGGGCTCCAAACCTCACACTCTTCTCTTACAACCTTCCAAGTTTATGGAATAAACAGCCATGAGGGCAGAGGTTATCTACTAACTTAACATCCCACCAAAAAAAAAAAAAAAAAAAAAAAAAAAAAAAAAAAAAAAAAAAAAAAAAAAAAAAAAGAAAAGAAAAAAAGGAGGAGGAAGGAAAGGAAAATAAGATGAAAACCAGTCAGTAAGTATCTAGGAAAGTTTAAGTTTAAAAAACTAGCATGTTTTTAATTTAGATAATATTTATCTACCAACCACCCATTTTCTTCTATAGCAACAGATGATGGAGGATGTAAATATAATAGAAAGTTGCCTTTCTTTCTTGCTATGTCAATTTCAATAAATATCTATTAAGTGTTTGCTATATGCTAGGCATTGGACTAGGCTGAATAATAGTGTTTCCGTTTAATAGAATTTATATTCTAGCTCAGAAGACAGAAAAATAGGCAAATAATGATGATGGAATGGGCTAAGTACCACCATGGAATTTTATGTACAAAATGTCATGGGACCCTTGTGGAAGGAGGCACATAATTTTAATATAAATTAAACTTTCAGGAGCCAGAAAGACCAGTTTGATCTTGATAAAATGAGACCCTAAAGTACATACAACTGAAGTCAACAAATATTCCTCCCTGTAGTTTCTAAACGTTTTTAGGATCCAAACAAAATCATTTTTCTTATGCCCTCCATTTTGCATGAGACAGAAAGATGCTAAATAACTCAATGTAGTTTTCATAAGTGGTTTTTCCTGTCTGCTGTTTATGACTGTCCTTTCAAAATAATGACTATTTGAAATTATAAATCAAAGCTTTGCTTAAATGTTTGTTGTGAAGGAGACTGTTTCCTATCTGAGATAAAATCCTGAGCCTCAATTGCATGGTCGCTCACAAATAGTGGATTAAATCTGGATAGTGGCTGTGAAATAAAATATGTGTAGACTTTAATCTTGTGGAAATTCAGATACAATATGGGAAAATTGAAAAGTTCAAATGATAGAACATCTAATTTTATTAATAAGTTTCTAATAAAGAAATTTGAATTATTAACATTCTTTAAGGAATTTATAGACTGCTCTTGGTCTTTAACTCTGTCCATGTATATGGCATTTAGCACGTTGCCTTTTACATAGTAGGTGTTCAATCCATATATGTAGAATTAAATGTTAAATGTAAAATTCTTAAGATCCCTGAACTTTTATCATATATTCATGTCTTTTTTAAAAAATGTAAGACACTATGAGGTTGCCTTGTATTCCTTAATATAGTCAGACATCATTATTCCAAGAGGACTAAAAATGGTGCCTAGTCTACAGGTAAACCTTCATCTTTGTGATGGCAATAATCCTCTAACTTGGCCTCTCTGACTTAAAGTGGGCCTTTTCGAGAAGAAAATTTAAACCCCTATAAAATATCCTTTAAGGATATTTCCCTTTTTCCAAGGATCATGAAAACCATTTCCATATGATGGGTTATTCTTTATTTTAAATGGGCATTTTCATACTACCTTCTGAATCAGATTGAAGTACTGAATCAGAAAGGTATTTAATTAAAAATATATGTATATAATTACTTATATGAAAAATAAAACATATAAATATATATAATACTCTTGTGAAACTCTTAGGTCTACTCACCTATTGTATCTATCCGTCCATTGGTCCCTCTATTATCTATCTGTCTGTTCATAATAATTCAATGGGTAATAGGGTCTACTGTTATATCCATTTTACACATAGGAAATTAAGGCTCAAAGAAGTTAAGTAACTTGATTAAGTCACACAAGTAGTAAGTGGCAGAGCTGAACACCAAGCTCAGAGAGTCTGGCTCCAGAGTCTATGCCTTTAACCACTACTCTAGACTACTGCCTTTAGCTTCAAGACCTGGGAGGAGAAAGAAAAGTTCATTTCTTGCTTGACTATTTTTTTCTCTGTATAGATGTAGAGAGATTTGTTCAAGTCTATTGATATGGAAAGCAGTAGGCCAGAAAAGAAATACTTTTGTTCATCTATTATGAGCCAAACATGGTATTAAATACTTTTTGTGTATAATTTCATGATATCTTTATTATACTACATCAAGCTATTAAATATCACCCTATTTTACTAATTAGAAAATAGAGCTTAGAGCTTTTAAGTAACTTTCCAGGAACACAACAGGTAGTGAGGGGCTAAGTCAAGATTTAAAAGCAGAATTGAGTGCTCTGCCTATCCATGCACTTAAAAGTCTATAGATCAAATTATAGATAACAGATCATGAGATACTAGCCTTATGTAACCAGAAATCCTTTAAGAAATAGTATTAGAGTTTAAAGCTACTCAGAGTTAAGATTTTTGGAAAGGGAATAAATATGGAAAGTTTACTTCCTGACATAGCCCTATGAATGGGGATATAACCCAGGCTTTGAATCCTACCTTGACAGATATTGTCCTGAAGTGAGATTTGTAGTTTCTACCTCCATGCAATTCATCGTGCTGGGAATGAGAGCAAGTTCTGGCTGGATCATGGTGGCTGTGGCGACAGCTCTTGCGACCAGCTCCATAGCATCTTGTACGTAGTATTCAAAGACAGACTGTGTTGTTTTTCCATGAGCAATGAGCCCTAAGGGCAGACCTTCTGTCCTTAGTTCCTCCACATTCTGGGAATCTCCTAGCACCCAACGAAGTTCAAGGGGTATTACCCCAAACTGAGTAGTAATTTTGAAAATCCGCCGGATACTTTCCATGTTGCAGCCAAACATCACCATTGTGGGTGTGCTGTTTTTCAAACTTTCAAGCTGGACCTGCAGGAAGCTCAAGAGGTCCTCGGTGGAGGAGAGGTTAGCAGTGATGTTGATGATAGACCCGAGGTGGAACTTGGCATTGTTCTGGGTAAGGAGGAGGAAGTCGGTGATGTTCCAGTCTTCCTGGCACAGCAACAAGCTAAAATTGTACCAGTTGTTCATGGTCAGGATTGAGACAGTGACATCAGCATCAGAACTTAATGAATTTTCTAAACTCAGTTGTAGGTGAAGGGGATTCTGTATTTAAAGATATGAAAAAGAAGAATTAGAAAGCACTGGCCAAAGACAATATATAACATAGGATATATATTTGCTTTCTTATAAGGCTTAATCCTTTATTTTTCTCTGTGACATTGAAATACCTCTGGGATAAAATTTCCATACTTTGGAAAACTATGCTTCCTGTCTAATGGAACTATTAATTCCCTACAGTTGATTTCCTAATAATTTTGCTAAGAGTACCAGAGGACAGATGGTCTTGGTGTAAGTATCAGGGGTGACACAGTCATACATTTGGTCAGGTTTGTCTACTTCCTGATAGACAGTTTCCTTTATGGATCCATTTCTTAGTATCGCTTTTAACAACTCATTTGTTAAACTTTCCTCTCAGGTGAAATAATTAAAAGAAATTCCTTTTGCTTTATTTAAAAATTAGTAGCAGAGAAATCTTAACACAGTGCAGGTGCTTGTGTGAGGGTGGTATGGAAGATGGTGGCATCACAGTTTCCTAAACTTCTGACTTCTGGAGGAAGGTACTGTTAATATATATAGAATAATTAGCAATCTGTACATCAAAATTAAGTGTAAAGTCCAATGTTAAAGGCTTAATTACATTCTGTATCTGCTGAGCCTGGATTCTTGCTGTGAAAAGTGAAATGTGTGCCACTTAACATTTATGTTAATTTCCATCACAATTTCATCAACTTATGGAACTCAACAGAGGAAGAGTTTCTTATTTGAAAAGTTGCAAATTGTTAATAATATAGGTGAAGTGGAAATACTCTTCCAGTGAATAAATTTTTTAATTGTTGTTCCCAAGGGCAGACATTTGGTATATTTATCATTTAATTCTGGTATCCTGAGAATGTTTAGCACAATACCTCACATGTGTTAGGTACACAATAAATATTGATGAAATTGAACTCAATATATTTTTATTTGGAACTACTGGGCTATTTTTGAGAGCCTGCCAAAATTCAAATCAATAATATGCATTGAGAAATGAAGAGGGCTTTCTTGGTAAAAATTTCAAGCTCTTGTCGTGTCCCTACCTACCAAAAAAATTTGTAACAAGAAATAGAATTTGAGCTGAATTTTGAACTCTTTGAAGGATTGAAAGGCTTTTGATATGTGTAGAATTAAAAAAAAGGATTCTAAGGAGGTCTGCAGGGGGAAAACTGTGACTGCAGGTTGGAAATGAGAGCATTCTGGGTAGTAGGTAGGATGGAGTCTTAAAATTTATTCTGAGAATTTGTCTTTTGTTCTTCCAAATTCAGCTTTTGAGCAAGGCTTGTAAGGATAAAAACAGAGCTTTGGAAGGGTCACTTATGGGAAGCATTCAACAGGGAGGGGGAAAAAAGCCCTCCAGGATCCTGATTAGATTATATGCTTGGTGTTTGAACTGGAAGCTAGTGTTGATAATGATAGGGAAGGTGATGAGAAAAGTTTTTTTTAAATTAAAAAGAATTTAGTGATAAGATATGAGAGGCAAAAGAGAGAAAGATGTCAAAATCCAGGAGATAGTCTCCTGTAGTAGCTTTTTTGGGTTTCTAGGGTTGAGATACCAGGCAGGACCTTGAGATGAGAGGAATAGAAGCTTCAAATCCTCACTCCTTTTGATTTATATAAATTGCTCCAGAGAGTTCTGTCTTCCTCCTTCAGCTTTCTTCCTTCCTTCCTTCCTTCCTTTCTTTTCTTTTCTTTTTTTTTTAAATTTCCTCCTCTGTCTTAACCCTCTTCCAGAAGCAAAGAGCAATGGAAGGCAAGCTCTATATTTAGCTGGCAGGAACAAATTATTCCCAACTGTTTTCTTGGCTTCAGCTCCCTATTCTGTTGCCAGTTTTCTTTCTAAAATACAAATATAACGATATTGTTCTCGTGCACCATAACCTCTAAATCACCCATAGGACAAATTTCAAAATCAATAGTATGGCTTAGGAGGCAGAGATGAGATTGTTCTACCCTGGCTTAATAAGAAGTTAAATTAGCTAATCATAGTGAGCATTTAGCACCAGACAGAGAAACAAATGCATTTGGTGTGAGAGAGACAGGAGAGTGAAGTGAAGACCCCTCCCCCCAACCAATGGGCAATGATTAATTCATATAATTACATTCATCCCTACAAACAGTCCTGCTGAGAAATTCCAGATGTGGAAGTTAATCTTTTCACCACCTTAAGAGACACAATTCTTCAAATATCTATTAAATAATAGTTTAGAAGCATCTAATGATATGTTATTTATTCAGTGGTCCTAGATGCAGTGTCTTCCAGTTTCTCTCTTTATAATGACAAAGGCACACTCACAACTACGTAAAGTCTTCTAACACTAAAATTTATGCCTGATGGTAAAACTTTTGTTAAAATCTGAGGCAAAAATTAGACTTATTGAGCATCAAAATATGTGTCTTACATATGATTTGCTATTTGCAAAAGAGCGGACCCATGGCCTGAAAGAAGGTATAAAGATTTAAAAAATAATTTCCACATTGTTTGTCTCCTAAATCAGAGATCTAATGACAGAAAACTCAAGAAGCAGGAAGCCTCTGTCTACCATGCAGATAGAGTGAAATTTATCTTTTGTTCTTCGGAACTCAGCTTTTGAGCCAGGCTTATGATGCTGAAGACAGAGCTTTGGAAGGGTCACTTTTGGGAAACATTCAGCAGGGATGGGGAGAAAAGCCTTCCAGGATCATGGTTAGATGCTCAGTGTTTGAACTGGAAGCTACTGTTGGTAATAGTAGGGAGGGCAATGAGAAAAGATTTTTTAAAATTAAAAAGAATTTAGTGATAAAATATGAGAGGCAAAAGAGAGAAAGATGTCAAAACCCAGGAGATAATATCCTAAAGGTAGCTTCTGGCTTCTCATAAGTATATTCAATTTATATATTTTAAAACCAATAGGTTTGGAAGGTGAAGGTAGAGGGAGAGAAAATATGAATTTAAATAGGACTGACAATTATCACTCTTCTAAATGAGTATATTATTTATTATATTAATATGTTGTATATTATATATGTTATGCACTATAATATGTACATATTATTATACGTATGGTATACACAAAGTGATATATGTTAAACCAAACAGGTAATTTAGAAGATTTTCAAATGTAATTTTCCTACACTTTGAATGGAATCTTCATTTCTATTGAAGATGACATTCTACTCCACTATATTGATTTTTGGGGTTTTATTTCATCATCATTTGCTTCTACACTACTTTAGGGGCTGAAATTCCCAAAAGCAGAGGGCATGAAGTCTGGACAGGGAATGTCCATGCCGCCATGCACTCATGGAGTGAAATCCTGAGGCAAGTGCAGAGCTAGAGAAGGAGATCAATCACTAGCAATTTGGCTCAAAGTGTGAGAGGATCATTCAATGGTGTGGGGGAAGATTGGTTAACCTGCTGTGGGTCAGAGTGTATTTATAACTAGTAAAATATTAAAGTTTCACATAAAGAAAATCAGGCAAGAATGCTAAAAAAATTGGAAAAAAAAGTGCTAGGCCTTGCTTTAGAGGATATTAGATCACTTTAAAAATATAATTTTTATAAAGCAATAATAATTAAAATAAGGAAGTACTAACAAGATAAATAGAACAAAAGTATTAATATATTATACATTAAAAATCAGAAAGAAATATGGAAGAAAATATGAGATTAGGATTTGAGATTATTTACAAAAATAACAGCTAAATTCCTAATTATGTCATATATTAAGAATAAATTCCAGACCATTTAAGAATTAAAAATGTATCAAATCATTAAAAGATCAAATAAGTAAATACAATGATAAAAAGAAATTACAATGATGAAAAGATTAAGCTAAATATCACAACACACCTTATTTCTAGCTTTGAATACCTATCATAAATGAAAAAATAAAGGAACATGAAAAACAGAATATGTGCAACAAATTTGGCAGGCAAAAGCGTTAATGTTCCCAAAATATACAGAATATTTACTAGGCAATAAGGAAATATAATTCTTCACTGAACACTCTCATTCAATCTAGAAAAATAATTTTAATCTCCTACTGTGAGCCATGTCTTCTGCAAGGTATTTCCTGTTGCCTACATAGTGAGTGAGAGATAGACAATATGTAAATAACTGGACAAATACTTCATATAACTATAAATTATAAAAATTACTGTAATTGAAACCAGTAAGGTGTGGCAAGACTAGGAGAGGGAGGAGAGCATCCTAGGAAATATTCATTTATAATTATTATTAGTAGGATTAGTCAAGTGCAAGTATTTGTATAGTACAAGCACTCTCAAATTGGGGCTTTAGAAAAAATGAGATGTATTTGAAACAATTGATCACTACATAGGTAAGCAGATGTAATGATTCATAAAAGCATACACATTTAACTAAAAATGGGGTCTCATTTGACCATTCATTCTTCTTTTACCAGGTACTATCTTTCTAGTCGCAGATGAATGCTTGGAGCCACCACTTGCTTCTGTATTCCCTCTGTTTGATTCTGCATTGTCCTTTTCAGTAGTGTCTATGATGTTTTTACTTAAGTCCCAAGCTGTGCTTGCTGATGGGGCTACTGTCTTCTTCAGTAAGCAGAAGCAGTATAGTGGTTAGGACTTAGTGGTCAGGGCACTATATGCTTAAAGTCTGGTTCCATCATTGATGAGCCGTGTGCCCTTCTACAAGTCATTTAGTATTTCTGAGTCATATATTCCTCATCTCCAAAATGAGGACAGTGCTACTTCCTACTTTATAGATTCATTATGAGAATTGAATGTAAGAATGTGATAATGCATGAGAAGTGCCTGGTACAGTGAGGGCCCAGTGAGTGGCAGCTGTTACGCTTGTAGAGTTTAGCCATCATGTTAAAAGTGTTTGCTGAAGTGATTGCAATACAATATTTTTCTTTGCTGCTGTTCTTTTTCTTTTCTCTTGTTTTCTAGTCTCAGCAATAGGTATATATAAAAATAACAATTACACCAACTTCTTAGCAGGAAAACAGAAGTTCCATCTCATGTTAGGAGAGGCTATTTATGTGGGAGCTACTAGTAAATAGTCACGGAGCCTCCCCTACTCCCACCTTCACAAACCCTTTTTGTGGCAACAAGTTCCAGTACCACTTTACACGTTGAAGAATTTTTGGTGACAACTTCTGGAGATTCCTCATCAATCTTTGTTCTCCTAGACAGCACAGATTCAGCTATTTTCTAGATCAGTAAAGCTTTCAAAAACAGGATTGACCACGGTAAAGAGCTTGCCAGAGAGCTTTGAGATAGTCCCTGACAGAAAAACATAGGTGACCAGGCTGAGGTTACTTTAAGAGCAGAGAAAAAATAAATAAAATTCTCTGAACTCATTCCTGTGCAATCAGACCCAAATGAGCTAGGTGGAAGCTTGGAAAGCTCGAGTAAGCATAATATTTCCACTACTTTTAATGGGGATGAAATTCCCTTCCTTTCATCAGTCTGCTGATTACTGCACACATTGGAGGAGCTCAGAACAGGCTTTCTACACTGCTATCACTTCTCCTCAGCCAAAGAGGCTGCAGGAGGTTTTCTGTTTCTCATTAGCTCATACCTCATTTGACCTACATTATATAGAAGTCTTTTATTCTGAAAATTAAAGGTGATTCCTTTAGAAGCCCAGGCTTTTAAATAAATTAACTGTTTTTATAGTTGCATTAAGGATACAGGCAAACATAAGGCATAATCCCTGCCCAGAAATTGTAATTTAATAATAATTATACAAGTGAAAAGCTAATACCTACTGATGCCCCTAGTGCATTAGGCATATTGTCTTATTTCATCCTCACAACAGCCTTATGGAGGTGACTACAATGATCAGCCTCCTTTAACAGATGATGAGATTGAGGCTCAGAAAGAGTGAGTAATTTTCCCAAGGTGGCACAGCTACTAAGAAATAGAGCCTGAATTCAAAACCCAATTTGTCAGACTTGAGAGGCTGTGCTTTTCACCACTACTCTATACTGCTCCCTCTAATTGATGATAACAACATGTGAAGTAGACCCTTGACATTTGTAGGTTTAATAATTACAGTTTCATTTCTTTGCAAGTAATCTGAAAGGCCTGTGAAATGAAGTTACTTTTAAGATGTTTTAAGGCATGGGTTAGAACTGTGGTCCCCAACCTCCGGCCATGGACCAGCACTGGTTCTCCTCTGCTGGCCAGGAACTGGAGACTCACAAAAGAGGGTGAGCAGCAGGAAGCTCCACCTGTACCCACAGCTGTTCCCCATAGCTGCCATCACCGCCGGAACCCCTTCATCAGATCCGTGGTGGCATCAGAACCTCATAGGAGCCTGAACCCCTCTGCAAACTGCACATGCAAGGGAGCCAGGTTGCACTCCCCATGAGAATCCAATGCCTGATGATCTGAGCTGGAGCTGAGGTGGCAACCTCCCTGCCCCCAACTCCTGAGGAAAAACTGGCTTCCATGAAACTGGTCCCTGGTGTCAGAAAGGTTGGGGACTACTGGGTACAACCTTTTTGGGGAGCCAACATGGGCACATAGCTTCCGAGCTATTGTCTTCCCTCATCCTCCCCATGTATAGCAACACTTGTGAAGTGATAAAACTTATATCTATTCATTAACAACACAGATAGTTGCATAATTAATGATATCAGTTTTGTGTTTGGTAAAATAAGAAAGTTTAGAAAAGCTCAAATTTTTCATTTAGATTCTACTGAATTTCATGGTTGAAACTATACTCTATAATGGCGTTCAGCCATTATGTATGGGCATGTCAACAAAGATCTTAGGACACATCCCTCAGGACTTTTGAGTGTCTAATATGTAGTACAACAACATAACAGAGTAGTACAATCAATAAAATAAATGCTTCAGAAGGCAGGACTATTGATGCATGGTGCAGTTGACATAATATTGCTGGTCATGCTGGGTGTGGTCTCTTTTACTGCACCAGTGTGGGAAGTCTGAGGGATGTGGGGATCTAGAATGGGGCCCAACTCTTGGCATAGAGCAGACACTGGTAGACTGGCTCAGTCCCAGTTAGGAAAAAGTTTTGGCATGCACAGCTCTACTGTATTCAAAGAAAACTGACTGATTTAGTCATACAACAAAACATGTGTTGAAAGTCCATCATATGCCAGGCCATGGATACAAATATGCATGTTTTCAGGCAGAAGAAATACCAGGAGCATGAGCACTGTACCCTTTGAGTCAACTCAAACCATCCAAGCCCCAGGCATATTTACAGAAAGAAATGTTGGGGCATAATAGGTTGGTTAGTGGCAATCACTCAAGCGTCCTGCACTGGGATCTTGATCGTAGATTTTTTTTCCATTCTAATTCCACCTAATTATTGAAACTCCACTCATTCTATATTCTACCCCACCTCTACCTTTTGTTCTGGATGGTTACACTTTGTTTCTCTCACCTAACCCTTGGTAATACTGAAAGCCTTTGACTGTTAGTCTCTGCGTCCTATTCTCTCAGCCCACTTATGTAAATTATACCACACCCAAATGCAGCCTCTGAGGTCTAACAGCTGCCACTGGCATACTTGGGGATGGGAGGGCTTTGATCAAGAGAATGTGGCTCCAGAAGATATTTAGTCATTTGGTAACTGGGGAAAGTAGGCAGTTTAGGACAGATATCTCAACACAGGAAAGGGTGATGGAGGGACAGGTAGTCATTGGAAATGTGGGCATATCAGGAAATACTATCAATAAATAACAAAGTCTAAGACCTTGGTCTGGGGTTCAGAAAGTCACTTCAATTTCTAGGAGAGTCTAGAAGAGAGAACAGGGTGGCTTTATTTGGAGTCACTCAGATGTTTATTTGAATTGTTGCTCTACCATTTATCAGTTGTATGTGTGCGACTGTGAAAATCCATTAGCCTCACAGAGATTCATTTTCTATTTCTGTGCAATGAAAATAATACTACCTACCTTACAGAGTTTGCGAGGACTAAACAGTGTCATGTATTCAAAGCATCAGCACATAGTACCTGGCCAGCAAGTAGAAGTTTACAGTGATGGTGACTGTGCTGGTGAGATTAGGAAGGTTATACTAAGAGACCTGACACACAAGGGCTAGTGTGGTGGTGCACTCAGTTTATTTAACAATCACTTTATCACCTATTTTGTGCCAGTCACTGGGTACTGATTGCTGAGGCTACAGTGGTGAAAATGATCAATATGTCTTTTCCTTCAGGATTTCAAAAGGTAGAGAGTAGTATTATCAGCATGATGATACAGTTTGAGGGATAGATTAGGAATAAAGAATTAGTAGGCAAGAAATAGGGCCCAAAGCCACAGTCAGACTAAAAGGAATGGTGATTTGGATTTTGAATTTTAGATTATTAGGCAGATATCTTCATAGATCTCCTGGCTCCTGCCTGGACTAGCCCTGGTTTCTGGGGCAAGACCAAGTCTGCACATGGAAGTCAAGGATTATAGAAGAGTGAGAAGAGACAAGGAGGCTGGAAGAAGGTAGAGTCTGAAGGAGGCTGGAAGAAGGTAGAGTCTGAAGGAGGCTGGAAGAAGGTAGAGTCTGACAATCAGGGAAGCTCCCCACGTGCCTGAAATATAGGAAGTGTTTGGTATATATTAGCCTTATTATAACTATTGTTAATATTAATTGGTGTACTTCCTTGTGCTGGCATAGTTGATCCTTTCCTGATGACTCATGGTATTCTGATGTCAACACCAGTCATCGAGCCTGGCTGTCAATATCAGATTGTGCTCAGGGGCTACAGACGTGGCTGGTCTCCATGTTGAGTGCAAAAGTGGAGCTGAACTTGTGGCAATGCTGGAGCTCTTGAGCCTCTCTGGAAAATGAATTTTCTCTCTTTTGTGCTGGTATTAGGTATCTACTATCCCTTTTTGCTATGTCAGCGTGCTTACCTTCATTAATCCCTTGCAGTCCTTTTAAATATGTTTTGAGCTAAAGAGAGAGGATAACCAGCATGTTACAATTTTGTCTCAATTAAGAGTAAAATACATCAAGGACCATCCTATAGGCAAAATGGATCAGCTTTAGCAGCATTGCGGAGGGCAAGGACTGGTTTTGAGATTAGGACTTTTCTGGGGAACTTTAGATTTCCATTTTTTCAACTATGACAGAAGAATACAATTGTCAACCAGCTACTTCAGGGCAATGTGGGGATCACATGATATTCATTTGGAAATGCTTGATGAGGTGGAGAGCACCTTAGAAATAGAAGGCATAGTGCATTTACATATCTATTTCCTGGACTGTAGGGATGGTTGAATCAGTAACCTAGCTAGGGGTAAGAGAGAGGTAAAAGAGGCATTTCTGCTATGGGATATAATTTTCAAATTCTGTGTCAAGCTTTTCATCTTTATTTTATAAACAGCAAGATTATTTATTAAATTTTAAGAACTTTTGGAATAAAGATCTTGCTTTAGGATTGATTAGTTCCTATGTCAACACCTAGATTTTGGTTAAATTCAGTAACATTTGAAAGAATATACACAGGCAGATAATTTATAAGATAATTACAATTTATCAAATATTCAGACTATTGTTATAGACATTCTTGGTGACAAACTTGAGCATATTTTCTTATAATGGGAACTATTGAAATATGCACCAGATAATTAAACTGTCTAGCATGCATGTTAAATTTCCTACAGAAATTTGGTTACTTTATGTCAATGCAGCCTGAAACCATTATAAAGAGATGGCTTATGTCACATGCTAATTTGCTTTATTGCATTAAGAATGAAAACTCAGCTAAATGATTATTTCTATTTTAAAGACCCTCTAGAACTGATACCACAGTTGACATAAACTTTTTCTCCTAAGCCATTTTTAAAATTGATATAAGGACATACTTTGTATATTTTAACCATGGTTAAAGTAAATATGATGTAATATACCTTTTATACATATTGATTTATCACTCCAAATTAATTTCATAATTATTAAATCTGCTTAGTTGTATAAGGGCTTCTGATTTCATTTCAGAATTCAAAATTTTTTATTGATTTACATTCATTGCTTGCTACCTGACATTGACCAGTTCAACACTAGAAATAGTATTAAATAGTATTAGCATGCCATTAAGCAGTATCTCAGCGCATTTCCATTTTAACATCTTATTTCAAAACTGTGATCTACTAATTATGATTAAGCTTTGCTGCAATGACATTTTATTTCACTTGCATCGCTAGGAATACATTAGTATAATTAATTCTTTGTACCTTTCAAATCCTGGTTGAAAGTAAGAAGGCATTGGAAATGTTGAATTTAGTTCTTAAGGTCTTTGGTGACAGAGGCAGTATTTTCCTGTGAATTAGTGATCAAACTCAAAGGCTCTTTAAGCAGTTCTGGTGACCTCAGGACCAGGACAATGAATCCTGAATAAACAGGTCTGTGTTCTTTCAGGAAGGTCTATGTGAGCATTTTTATGAAATATGAAATGAAAAAAGGCTGGGTTGGCTAGTTTTCAAATTTAAGGTTTGAGTTTCATCTGTCCCTGCAGTGAACTCACTTGTCAAATCATTCCCATATCCACTCAAACCTAATATAATCAGACAGGGCAGAAATGTTAAGTTTGAACAATCCACCAGAAGCCAATTAGTGTCTTAAGATTTTGTCATTTGGTTTGGAAGGCAACTTAAAACTCACTTACTTCAAACTCCTGTACAGTTTATAGAACACCACAAATTAAGGGGTAGGAGTGAATTAGAGGCATTTCTCTTTCTTTTATAAAGGTTAATAATTTGTTTAATTGAAATGGTCCATCTTCAATATAATCTTTAGTGAATATGACTAAATTTTAATATGTATAAGTGTATACTTATGTTTACTTTTATCTCCAAAATTTTGAAGGAAAGTTTCAGGCTCAGCTAAAATTTGTACACTTTAACACCTCTCTGTAGTGCTTAAGCCACAGATAATTGCCCTTTATAAGAAAGATAGGAAGAGTACTACTGATTTATGAATTTACTAGCTTTTCTTCTGTATAATGGCAAACATATACAATCACATCATGTCTTGTGAGCACAGAAATATTAATTAGCAATATGTTTAATGCAAAACAGAGCCAAATCAAATGAGTTTTCTGGGTTTACATGTGATTTACTTTATGGACCCTGGAAATTATTTTCTGTCCAATATATTTGTTTTGCAAGCATTATTTCACATCCATTGGCATTATTTTCTTTGAGACTCTTGCATATTACACTAAAAGGTTTTGGGCTTTAAAATGGTCTGAAGATTATTATTATGTTTCTTAAGTCAGTCCAGAGGGCTTAGAACCACAAAGAAAGCAGAGACCTTGAGAGGTCCTTACTATAGTCATGCATCTCTTAACAACAGGGATACCTTCTAAGAAAGGCTTTGATAGGCGATTTCATCATTTTGCAAACACCAAAGAGTATATTTTCACAAATCTAGATGGTAGAACCTACTACAAACCTAGGTTATATGGTATAGTTTATTGTTCCTAGGCTATAAACCTGTACAAAATGTTACTGTATTGAAGACTGTAGGCAATTGTAACACAAAGGTAAGTACTCATGTATCTAAACATTTAAATATAGAAAAGGTATAGTAATAATGTGGTAAAAAGGCTAAAAAAATGGTACACCTGTATAGGGCACTTACCATGATGGAAGTGGGGAAGTCGCTGTGGGTGAGTCCGTGAGTGAGTAGTGAGTGAATGTGAAGGCTTAGGACATTACTGTGTACTACTGTAGACTTTATAAACACTGCACACGGCCGGGCGTGGTGGCTCACGCCTGTAATCCTGGCACTCTGGGAGACCAAGGCGGGAGGATAGCTCAAGGTCAGGAGTTCGAAATCACCCTGAGCAAGAGCGAGACCCTGTCTCTACTAAAAATAGAAAAAAATTAATTGGCCAACTAAAAACATATAGAAAAAATTAGCCAGGCATGGTGGTGCATGCCTGTAGTCCCAGCTACTTGGGAGGTTGAGGCAGGAGGATCGCTTGAGCCCAGGAGTTTGAGGTTGCTGTGAGCGAGGCTGACACCACAGCACTCAGGCCTGGGCAACGGAGTGAGACTCTGTCTCAAAAAAATAAAATAAAATAACACTGCACACTGGTGTTTCTCCTTTAACAATAAATTAACCGTAGCTTACTGTAACTTTTGTACTTTAGAAACTTTTAATTTTTATTAACTTTTTGACTCTTTTGAAAGAAAATTTAGTGTAAAACATACATTATACAGATAATCAAAATATTTTCTCCTTTTATTTCCTTATTCTATAAGCTTTCTTCTATTATTTACTTTTTAAATAATTTTGTTAAAAACTAAGACGCAAACACACACATTAGCCTAGGTCTACACAGGGTTAGGATCATCAATATCAATGTCTTCCACATTGAGAACAAAAAGTAACATTTTTATCTTTGGAATGTGAGCCTCCTCTAAATTATCAGACCAGAGATGCATGGGAATGAGACAGCCGTCATCCTACCTCCCCCCTTGAGCTGAGCTTGCTATATAGGCTCTAGAATGTCTGCCACTGTAAGTGGCTATAAATTAACCTAACAATGCCGCACGCTGGACATCATAACTCATGCCCTATAATTAAACAGTGTATAGCCAATAACTAATCAATGTTATTTCTGTAAAACAATGGGAATTCTTGACAACCAACTTTGTATCTGCCCACTCCTTGGCCCCTGCCCTTTGTCTTTAATAACCCGTGTGTACCGAAGCTCACGTGCAAGATTACTTGTTTCTGAATCTTCCAGGCAGCTGTCCCCATCTTGGTTCAAGTAAAGTCTTTAAGATTTAATTTTATGCCCCAGTTTCTTCCTTTTGGTTGATAACCTCCACATCTTATCCCACTGGAAGGTCTTCAGGGGCAATGGCACATATGGGGCTGCCCTCTCTTATGGTAACAATGCCTTCTTCTGGAATGCTCCTGAAGGACTTGCCTGAGGCTATTTTATATTCAATGTTTTTTTTTTTAATAAATAGAAGGAGTGCACTCTAAAATAACAATAAAAAGTAGAATATAGTAAATACTAGGCAGTAGGAATGTTTTAGTCTTGATCTTATGGAGCCAGTGCCGTGTATGTGGTTCATCTATGCTGTTAAGCACTGCATGGCTGTATTTCCAGATAAAGACAGAATTGCTGACCAGCTTCTCAAAATGCTAAATTCACAATGTTGATTTTATTTTATGTCTTTCTTGTTTGAGTTATGGATAATTCCAGAGACTCAGGATCTCTTGCCTCCCTTCCCAGATTATGTGAGATCCATCAGAGCAGACTATTACGTCTCTATGCATTCTAGCCCTTGTGTATACCTCCTTTGAAGCACAACAGCAATGTTGTCTTGTCCTGTTTATTCAATTGTCTAAACATATCTCAGCTTCTGATGGCCTTGTAAGCCCTTCTGAAACCTTGGAATTCCCCAAGTGCTTCAAGCTCTCCTGCTTCTACTTCCATGGGTAGCTCATTTTCTTTACGCAGAACACACTTTGCCTCTCTTTTTGCCTTGCTAACTCCCAGTCATCCTTCAAGGCTGTGTTCCAACTTCACATCTCCAGTTACACAACCCTGACCTGCCTCAGTCCCAAGTTACATTGCCTGCCTCTCGTTTATCTCCTCGTCCACCACACTTTGTACATCCCACAATCACTTATTACATGGCATAGTCATTATTAGTCTACTCATTTCTCTCCTTTTCTGGACTGTTTCAGGGTCGGTGATGCTTTTTGGTTTTTTTTAATAGCAGAATTCCAAGTAACAGTGCCCAGAAAATAACAGACTCACGGAGGAGCTTTGTTGGTTGAATGAATAAATGAGTAAGTGGTGATATGTAGTTTAGATTTAGACAGAGAAGGCTGACCTTTGGCTGAAGAGTGTGTCTATTTTTCAGAAGGCATTTTCCTTCTGAGTTAACTAATGTGGTTTCTCTCTAGAGGCAAGAGTAATTATTATCTGCTTTCCCATAAAATCTTATCCTTTCAGATGACACAGATCTTCTCTGTTGTCAATCAGAAAGTTGGCACCTGAATGCAGAGAGGAGTGACAGAATTACTCCAGCGCACGTGTGCCTGAGGCACTGGTTAGAAATACAAGCGAATCACCATATGCGCAAACTCAACGTGTGCCCCTCATTTTCTTTACGCCAAAGATGGTTGTGAGGAAAATATTTATGGTGCTTTATACATTATTCATAATTGAATTTGTTTAAACGCTCAACACTGGTGTATATTTAAAACATGATTCAGTATAGGAAGGTATCATTATTTTGTCAACCTCTCAGTTATTATCTGTTCTCTTCAGTGAGATGCCATGATAGAACTGGAGACACGACTTTGAAATCTCAGTGACCGACACAGAACAGTAGCCCAGTGAAGTAAAAATGGAAATGAAGGTAAATAAAGAAGACAATGTTAAGGGAAGGAAGAGGACAGATGATGGAAGATGTCAGAAGTTTTATCTAGATTTTAAAAGTTAAAATAACATACCTATTGTCACTATGCATCTCAGAAAGTACCTTAGCATTTTACATAAGCAAGCAAGCAAGCAAGATTCTGTTTACTTGAATTTAGAGACACAACTATACAGAGCATGGAGGATGGGGAAAAGGGAAACAGGAGCGACTATACTATAAATTCTCATGTCTCCTCACCCCGGATCACTCTGGTTCGCCACTGGGTGTATATGTTGGGAAGGTGAAGATGTTTGTTCTTTAACAAGGAAATAAAGTTCAGATTGCCATGAACTGAAGTGAGGTTCGTTCCTGAAGTACACGGCAACTTTCAATTATACAAATGACGGGGAGTTTTCTTCATTCTTCTCTCTTACCTCCTCAGTGACCTTGTTCAGGAATCGGCATCAGCAGTTTCTCTCTCTACCCTGAAACCTCTCATCAGCTGGCAGATAGACTTAATATCATCCACTTCCCTCGTCCAGCTTCTATTCTGCATTTTACTCCTTTTTCTTCTTTTAGTACAAGTCTGAGATTTATCTATACTTAAAATTTCCACTTCCTCATTTTACATTTTCTTAGCCAATCGGGCCCTTACATTCACCATCCACAGAAACAACTTTTATTAAGCCACTCAATAGCCAAATCTTGCTGAAAAAGTTGATTTTCAGTCTACACGTGACACATCTTTAAATATCTTTGGCATAGTTGTTCACTGCTCTTGAATCACTTCATTCTCTAGGCTTCTCAATCCCATGGGCCTTGTTTTCTTTTTATCTCACCAGCTGATTTCTTCTCAGTCTGTCATTTCTCTAAATGTGATGTGCCCAGGGCTCTGTCTTTGCCTCTCTTCTCATCTCCACCCCTACCTACTAAATTTAAGTACCACCTATACCCTTTATTCTCCCACCTAGACCTAGCATATTGTACTGCCTTCCTGATGCTTCCTTTAGAATTTCTGTTAGGCATCCAAAACCTAACAAGTCCAAAGAGATATGTTACTTTTTTTCCATTATCCCCACCTGAGATACCCCTGTCAAATCCACTTTCTTCAAAGCCCTCCCCCAGTCACCATGATGGCACCACCACCCACACCAATCGCTGAGGCCAAAAACTTTTTAATCCCTTTTTTTCTTCACATCACACCTTAATCTATCATGAAGTCTCATTCACTCCAAAATATATCTTGAATCCAATCACTTTCATCATTACACTGCTTCTAAAGTAAGCCTCCATGTCTGTTACTTGGACTACAGTGACATACTAATGTGACAGACACACTAGTGTGCCTGCCTCCACCACTACCTGCCCAGCAATCAGTTCAATGCACAGATAGCAGGCAGAGTGATCTTTTAAAAAAAGAAAACGTAAATTCACATATTCCTTGGCTTAAAACACTTCACTGGTTTCCCATTGGAACTGAAGCAAAATGCAAGGTCTTTGCCCTCTGCCCTGAATGATCTGGCCCTGCCTGCTGTTCTAGCCTCACTCATTCCACCCACATGGTTGCAAAGCCATGATGTACAAGCTCACTGCTGTCTCAGTGCCTTGTGGTTGCTGCTCTTTCTGATTGGAGCTCTTCCCCCAGATCTCTGCACAGCTGAGTCTTTCTCCACACTCAGATCTCAGCTCACATTTCAGAGCTGCCCACCCGGACATTAGCAGCTTCCCACCGCATCCCCACCATCAAATCCATCATTTGCTTCATATGGCGCTAGTTTTATCTTCTTCAGAGCACTGGTCAATAGTGGAGATTATCTTAGTTCTTTATGAGTTTGTTGAATAATTTCTCACTACTAAACTGTAAGTCCTTAGAGGGTGCAGCCACCTGCTCCTCACTGTATCTCCAGGGCCCAGAATGATTTCAGTGGTGTTTGGTGGCTGACTGACTTGCTCATGCAGGATGTCTCTGCATCACGCACCAAAAGGTATCTTGCTACTGAAAAGCTCATGTTTTGATTGATAACACGTTTCTTGGAAATTGTCCCAGTGGAATTATTTTGGAGTTTATTATTAATCATTTTGGGCTGACCTGTGGAAATCTGTCTTTCTTTGGTACCTCTGTCTTCATCCATCCCAGTCTGCTCCTTCCTCTTTCACTGCTACTGCCTTTTTCTCGATCTCTGTCAACATTTCAATCTTGATCTTGATCTGTATCTCGGTCTCTAATATCTTTATCACTTATCTCCTTTGTGGCTCTATTTCTGTCTTTCTCTTTTGTTTAAGCACAAGCCAAAGGGCTTCCTTTAAAAAGAACATAATAATGGCAAGCCACTGTATTTACTAAGCATTAGAAACCATTATCATCGTATTCTAACAGCTTGCTGCTTGGCTAATGTCTTAAACAGATGAGACATTTTAGCTATTACTTAAAAAAAACCTCATTAGGGGACAGCTCTTTAGTGCAAGATTGGATCTCCTGTGGATCAAATCATGTTTCCTAAAATATTCTCATGGAAGATGTCCTGGTAGAATAGGTCTAGTCTATTCCATATCTTAGTATACTGTCATACAGAGGCCCAACTTAATTTTTTTGTGTTTGAGGTCATATTTACTTCTAGAGTAGCTCATGTTTTTAGGCAATATATTTTAGATTTATTGATTTATTCTGAAAATAGTTGCTGAATTCCCACTATGTGCCAGGCACTGTGACATATACAGATGGTCTCCGAGTTAGGATGATTCAACTTATGGCTTCTTGGCTTTACAATGTTGCACAAGCAATACATTTTCAGTAGAAACCATACTTTGTATTTTTAATTTTGAATTTTTTTCCCAGGCTAGAGATATACAGTATGATTCTCTCTGGATACTAGGCAGTGACAGGGAGTCGAAGCTCCCAGTCAGCTGCAGGATCACTAAGGTAAGCAGTTGATACTCCACATTGTATAGTACTGTGTTGCCAGATGCTTTTGCCCAACTCTAGGCTAACAAAGGTGTTCTGAGAATGTTTAAGGTAGGCTAGGCTAAACTATAATGTTTGGTAGCATTGGCATATTAAATGTATTTTTGATTTAGGATATTTTCAAGTTGTGAGTTTATTGGGATGCAACCTCATTGTAAGCATCTGTATTGGGAATGCAATAGGAATGGTCAAAACAGACGTGGTTTCTGCCTCCAAGGTGTTTTAAGGGGGTGACAGATATTAATAAAACAATACATTCAATATAAGCTAACACTTATATTGGATGCTTATTTACTGTGTGCCAGGTACTGTTCTAAATGCTTTACAGTTATTTACTCATTTAATCCTCACAACAACTCTATGATATAGAAACTACTAATAACCCCATTGTACAGTGGAAAAATCTAATGCCACACAAACCAGTAAGAAGCCAAGATGGGTTTCAAAAATCAGACTCTAGAACTATATATTTTGAGATGGGGTCTGCCTCTGTTATCCATGTTCGAGTGCAGTGGTTTGACTATAGCTCACTGAGACCTCCAACTCCTGGGCTCAAGCAATCCTCCTGCCTCAGCCTCCCAAAGTGCTATGATTACAGGTGTGAGCCACAGTGCCTAGCCTCCGAGTCCGTATTTTCAATTGCTACATTTTACTGCCTGGTGATAGTGTTAAAAAAAATGAGAGGCAAGAATCATTTCAAGTAAATTCATAATTATAATAATAAGTTTGATGACCCTAAAGTAAGGAATATAAGAAGTGACCTGGTCTGGGGAATTGGAAGATTGTCTTAGATGTTAGAACTGAGATGGCAATAATTTAATTATTTTATATTTTATTCCCTCTAGCCCCATTCTGTCCTACCTAATATTACTTGAACCTACTTTTCAAAGGAATACGGATAAAAACTCCTCATTGACAATTTGGGAGTTAATTCATTCTTCTGACCTTTCCACTTCCTGCAATGTAATCAGTCTCTGCTGTTGCTGAACGTACTGCCAAGTCAGAACAAATGAATGTGGGTCAGATGCACTTAAATGAACTCAATCGGTGGCTGTCATCTGTCTTCAGGAGGAATGTGAATTTTTGAGACCTTCAACAGTAACTGTAAGAAGTGAATAATATTAGTTCTGATTCTTTTGTGACCCATTCTAGCCACTTATAGATAAAGCCATTGTTGATGAGGGATTAGAGGTATTTGAGAACATCATAATCAGATTATGCAATCAGGACACTGCGAAGACTGACATTATTGAATCTAATTTATGACACTTATATAGTAAACAATGTCAGGGAAATAGTGCCCCTCCTTTTAAAGCTGGTCATTAGGAAAAACTTCCTCACAGTCCATGTGGCAGAGCACTGGAGTGTGCTGCCAGAGGAGGTCATTGTAGGTTCTTTCTAAGCAACAGCTCATTTAATTCCCAGATGGGCCAGGAAACTTCAATTTGTTCTTTGGACACAGATTTCATTCTTCACCCCAGCACTTATCTAACAGTGTAGAATGTTGCACACAAGGGAGACCAAGAGAAAGAACAAGAATGAATGTGTTGCCAAATGACCAAGTTTTATAGTCTCTCAAGTCTAAGTAGATTGATCTCCTTTTTTTCCTGTCTCACTTGCAGATGAGACCCACAGATTTCAGAAAAGAAATCACAGATTTCTAATGAGGTGGTAAGACTAAATCAGCACGTGAGAAGCAAGAAACATCCCCAAAGCAATTATTCAACCGCTGCTAAAATTTGCAAAAGATGCCAGTACCTGTGCAAGTTACTCCCAGGAGAGTAAACAATCATGATGTAGAAATGTCAACTGTGGAAACAGCAGTTTAAAAATTCAGTGCAAAATTTCCCAGCAGTATATTTTGTCTTATAGAGTATAGCATTATGCACAATAGTCCATAAGTAGCCCCAGGGTTGTAGCAACATCAGCAGAAATGTTTTTTCTTCTGTCCCTGGTAATTGTGTAATGAACTGAACTGGGGGAACATAATAGCTAGCTTAATTTATTATCACTAATTATTGTTTATATCTAATAGGCTTTAGCAAGGGAATTCAAACCCTACTCCTAAATACACCCATTTGACTGCTCTTCCTTATTGCTACTTTATTGTTTGATTCTGCATGTTTTTGGCACAGTTAAAAAAACTTCCCTTTTGGTTGCCCTAGTGATGACTTCTTCATATGTCCTCTAACATAGTCCAGATTGGAAGCTACTGAGAAATAAGAAATGGGTATATATGGATGTCACATTATTGAAAAAGTAAACCAGTTTTAATATGTTTACCTCTATAGTTTAATAAACTCTGATTTTGTTTTGTTTTAGCTTTTTGCAGTTGTTCCCAGTAATAACAGAGACATTTTTAACACTATATACATGCCCCCAATTTTAACACAATAAATATCAAGATAATTGTTTTTATTCTTAACTGTGGCAAACAACACATCCTAAGAATTTGGGATTAGTGAATGGTGAACATTTGTTTCCTTCTTGAAATACCTTCTTTTGGGAGCACCCTAGAAAAAGCTATATTCTACAATCATTTATGCTTAATGTTTCTGCTGGGGAGGGGAGTGGAAAGAAGCACGAACTCAGAAGTTGCTCACTTCTCTTTTGATAGTTCTCTGGCAAGATTTTCCTCTTAATGTTGACTCATTGCACCCTGCCTATTATCAAGGAGGGAAAAGGGGAGTTTCTCAGTGCAAAAGGTCCAGGGGCAATCTATGGAGGTACTAAATATGCAATAGACTTAGATAAAAGGAGAATGAGAACAATGTCACAATTTGGATGAAGAGTATAAAATGAGTTAGTTGATGAAAGTAATGTATTTTTCATTCTAAAGGGTCCTGAGGCCATGTCAGTGAATGGCCACTAATAGTAGTCAATGGATCACTAAGCAACTAATGTGATTTGATTTTAAGACTTGAATAGCAAAGTGGATCTTATGATTTTCAGGGATTTAACATTATTTAATCTCGGCAATGAGTTATTCTGTGTTGGGTAGACTAGCATCATATGTCTTTTATTTTCCAACAAGATGATGTGGTTTTGTGATGACTATAGATAGAGCCAACTAAAGCATGTTTTCTTCCATTGGCACTAGGGGGGGCTATTTGATAGTATTGTTAAACCATAGTAGGAGTAGAAAGCTCCCTACAAAAGGAGAGATGGGGTCTTGTGGCTTAGCCCCTCAAATGAGCTCAAGGTCATAGATATTAATGTGGCCTAGGAAATATCTATGTGATATCTACTATGAGAGGGTTCTGTTTATATTATCATTACAATACAAGTATAATAATCAGTCATTTTGGCTTAGAGATCCAGAGGTAAATTTATCATCTCTGTTCAAGGCATAAATCTTCAGAAATAATAGAGTAATGATTTGTCTTTGAATTTCTATGGCTAACCTGACATTTTTATGCCAGATGAGTGGGCATCTACCTCTCACATTATCAAGTCTACACTACCATCTCCCAGATGTTTATTAAAAGTCCTCAAAGTAACTTTGCAGACTCTTACATAACATTTTCCAGTAATTCTCCAACATATGAATATGTCATAGGACTTATTTTATGAATCCCACATAATAGTGGAAAGCTCAAGATTAAGTTTTTAACTGTTGTAAATGTTTTTAGATACCTTTGAAAAGGATTTAAAATGATTATAACACACAGGCAATTTCAAAATGCTCCTATGAACCTTGGCAACGGACTCACTCTTTTAACACCATGCTCACATATTCCCAGCCATAACCTGTATTCAAGGTCTTTAAGTACATTTTTCTCTTTTGCAGCTAGGAAGATGGGTTGCTTAACATTTCTAGAGGTTGAACATAAGTAAAGGAAGCTAATGGTAAATATGTTAATATATATTCAAGGTCAAATAGGTCTCAGAAAATTCAATTCAAATAAAATCTTTTCTGGTCAAAACCAAGTTTCATTATTTATCCACCTCAGCAGCTTCAGATGATAATAAAGTCTTAAGGTGCTAAGGCAGCTTTAAAGAATATAGTATTTATTGAGACAGAGTACAACTTTTTGCTTATGGGACCTTTGATAGAATATCCCTGGTTTTGTTGAGACAGCAGAGCCTGGGTGATTACAGTCTCAGGAGAGAAGTCAGGACCTTTTAATTCTGAAGTTGGTGTCATAGCAGCTCACATACTTGCCATCTAAGCTTTCAGAAGAAGAATCTCAGGATCTGCAGAGATTTAGGAGAGAGGACTGGACTTAAAATCAGAATTTGTTTTTTAATAAATGGTAAAATCAACCACCATTGGTTGGTAAAATCAACCACCTGAGGCTCAGTTTCTTCATTTGTAATTTGGGGGAATAATACCTTCCTTCTGGAGTTGTAGGTTGTTATCTGTATGTGAGGTTATGTGACTGAGATTGCTTTGTAAATTGTAAAATTCATATCAAATATGAATGATGGTTTTTATTATGCAAGTACAAAAAAGGCTCATCCCCTGCACTCAAGGCCTCAAGGGAATGAAATGTTATACTTTAACTCTAACTACACTTATTCTTCTTTCAGTTATGAAAGACTCTGTTAGAGAATGATGGATGGCATTTTTATGATGAACCAATAAGATGGTTTAAAAGGCCTTTCAAAAAGTACAGTTTGGATGCTCCAAACTTAAACCTATTCTACATATAATATGTGACTTTTACTATTATTTTTCTATATTGTTTTTCATGGAAATCCTCTGTTTTAGAGAACTCTGGGTGGATCCCAGTGATTTGGGGGTCTGGGAGAAGAAAATATAAAGATATTAGATTTGAAGTACAGGCAGTATCCGACCAGTCTTTAAAAACTGGAGAGGTATTTGTATATTAATGGTAATTAGGTAGAGTGGAGGTGGGCGAGTGGAAACTAGGAAGCTAAGATAATTAAGGCTCTAAGTCTCAACTATCAAAAAATCTCAAATGACAGAGAGTAGCTATTTTATATTCCAATAATATCTCAGAGAATTCTTACTATTTTTTTAATCTCAAACCTAAATACAAATTAAGATAAAAATTCATTTATTGTTATATGAAGAATGCCAAGTATTTGTAAATATTGGTAATATTTTGCAGATATCAGTGGTATCAGTGGATATATTAGGATTCATCAGGTGATTGAATGCCCCAAGTCTATAGTCAAGAGCAATAATTTATCCTCTAAACAGAGATCTCTACTAGTGAGACCTGCAGTAGGCTGGTGGTTTCCAATATCCACCCTGTTCTATAGATCCATATTGTAACTCAAGGATTTCTATTTATGGCAAAATTGTATAATCAGTTTACTCAAGTTGCTCTCCTAAGGGAGGGGCTACCTGGGAGAGCCAACTGCTGGTGATGAGGTACCCAAGGGGGACATTTTGGCAAGCAATTAAAGTGACATTATGTGGCATAAAGTCAACTGGCAACCAGGCACTGTTCCAGGTAAGCTGAAAGACAAAGTAGATGGCCAAAGCAAACAATTTACATTAGCATATTTCTTCTGAAGTTTGAATTGTCTGATTCGACTACCTGTTTAGTTCAGATAAATTGGAAAATTTCCCGGCCTCCATAGCTCTGAGCAGTTATGCTATGTTTTTTCCTATACATACTCACCCATGATAAAGTTTAACTTATAAATTAGGCACAATAATAGATTAGCAACAACGACTAATAATAAAATAGAACAATTATAACAATATACTACAATAAAGTTGTGTGAATGTGGTCTCTCCCTCTCTCTCAAAATATCTTATTGTGCTGCACTCACCCTTGTTCTTGTGATGATGTGAGATGATGAAATGCCTACATGATGAGATGAAGTGAGGTGAATAATGTAGACATGGTGACCTAGCGTTAGGCTACTACTGACCTGATGATGATATCAGAAGGAGGATCATCAAGCCATAATGATGATGGTTGGATGTTAAGAGCAGGTGATATGGATGAGTAATAGGTAGGTAACTTATATAGCCTGATTTCCCTGAACAAAGGGATGATTCACATGCTGGGTGTGTTGGAGTGGTAGGGAATGAGATTTCATCACGATACTCAGAATGGCATATAATTTAAAACTTATGAATTATTTCTGGAGTTTTCCATTTAATATTTTTGGACCTCAGTTAACTATGGGTAATTGAAACCTTCAGAAGCAAAACCTCGGAGAAGGAGGGACTACTATACTCTACAAACCATATTTCTGCTTTGCCAGGTGCGTCCTAGTAGGCTCTGCCAATAGAGGCCACGTGGGGAGACTGCAAGGCTTGAAGAAGAGAGGTGCTGGCTTCTTCCTGTGTGTTTTTCATTTGCTCCCTGTGGGTTTTCTGTCTGCTTGCAGTTCTTGCAAGCATCATCCCAGCAATGCTTCTTCATCCCTTTATCCCTTCTCGAGGGCAGTAGCTGAATCCAGTGCAGATTTTCTAACACCTGCTGACCCACTTTATCCTGTGCCTTCAGAAATACCAACACCAGCCAGCTGGTTAAAGATCTGGACCCAAAGCCCCCCAAAGGTCCTATTTCAGCTCTAACAGTTTATTTAATCCTTTGGACAACCTAGAAAGATCTTAGTTTTGAGCAAAATTCATCTCTTAGTGACTATCACCTGCAGGGTCCTTCTGAACCACAGAGAACAACTTTCTTCCTGGACTTGACTAGCTTAGTTAGTACTGGCATGTGTTAAACCAGGTTATACATTTCACCACTTCAGGGCTGCTCCAAAGTCCCAGAACTAAGTGGAAGAACAAATAAGGTAGACAAGGCAGTGAGTAGGAAATGGCATGAAAGCACGGATAGACCTGAAAAGACTGACTTCTTGTTCAACCCAAAATTACGGTGATGGATTACCATTCTAGAACTTATCCATAAAATTCCAATAAAATGCAGGAACCGATCTGATGCAGCATCTCTCAACTTTCCACTAAAATATCAAATTAGACACAAAATTTGAAAGTTCACCATTCTGAAAACCTCTACTGACAATAAGCTTATTGCTAGAATGGAAGGACATTGCACAAACTACAAACAGGTGGAATCAGAATTTTAAAAATATGAAATTGATATTGTATCCAACAATGATAATAGCTAATGTTTCTTGAACACTTATTATGGACCAGGCAATCCTTAACACTTTCTATAAATTATTTCATTTAATATTCCTTAAGCCTCAGTGAGATAGGTCCTATTATTATCTTATAGATGAGCAAACTAAAGCATACAGAGGTTAAATGATTTACTCAGTTGCATTTAGCTAGTAATTGGCAGGCATGGGATTCAAACCTATGTAATCTGGGTCCTCTGGCTCCTAATTCTTTTAAAGACTGTCATCTTTTCTCTTCTGTCACTTAGTTCAATTGGAAGAGTCACCACAGCTTCTCTATTGCATTGACTCAGTTTTTTTAGGCAGTCAGAATGGCATTTGATCACTTCCATCCTCTGATGAGCATTTTTATTCATAAATATAGACAGAAAATGCATATCCAAGAAGAGTGTGTTTAGGAGAAGTTTAATTCCCACAGGAAAAGTACTATAGGAAGTAGCAGAATCAGAAATCACCTAAATAAACAAGCAAACTGAAAGCTGTCATTTTTTAAAAATGCACTTAATTCGTTCAGATCAGTGATTCTCAACCAAGAGGGCACATCAGAAATATCTGGGGAATTTTTACATGTGCAACCTTATATCTCCTAAGATTTTGATCCAGGTAGGCTGGCATAGAGCCTGGGTGTATATTTTGAAAAAGCTGACTAGTTTGAGGGACTGATTAAGAACCACTAGTCAGAAAGCAATGCCTCAGAGGATAAGCCATTTCCAGCGTGGTGTAGCAGAATCACATCATGTGCCTGCTGACTGCTAAAGACTGGGGTTTGGTTTTGGTAATATGTATAGTAACCCAGAGTCCACATGCATGTATTAGAAGGAGATTCAGCCAGCTCATAAGTGAATCCTAAGTTAGGCAATTTGCAGGCTAAGCCTGTATGTTGGTAAACGGAGGGCATGCATAGATTTCTTGTACGAGAATAAGAAGTCTTCCCCTTACTCAGTAAAAAAACCAACACAGGCCCTTCACAAATGCTGCAGGACAAGGCAAAGAAAAGAAAGGACATATTACAAAAGTAATTTAATTTAGAAGCCAAAAGAAAATTGGAAAAGAAAAAATCCTGGCATTCATACAATAAGCAGGCAGGATAATTTGACTTTTATGAAACATGAAAAATTTATAAGAAGAGAACATGTTGAGATAGACAATAATAGGATGGAATGAAAAGGAATAGTGTTATATGGAAAGAAACAGGGAAACTAAAAATCTAATAATAGATTTAAAATTATGCTTTGGAAACATAATAAGCATGCTAAATATTGCAAAACATTGAATTAGTGAATTGGAAGACAAAATTAAGAAAATCTTCCAGGATACAGAACAAAAAGATCAAGACCTGTAAATAATAAAAGAAAGGAGGAGCAGGGTGGCTGTCTTGGTTAGTACTTAGTTCCTGTTTTATGCCTATGGTCCCATACAAATATTATCAGCTCCCCTGTTTCACTTTCAAAATTTTCCTGGTTTTCATCACCTACATATGGGGGATAAACAAGAGAGTACCAACTAAGAATTATAGTGACCCATAGTAACCATAACAGCAGAAATAGAAGTACCTATCAAAGACATATCTGAAGAAAAATTTTCTGAAGTTAAAGTTTCAATTTGATGAGAATGACCCAAATCCTCCTTGATAATCAAAGTGTTTTAATTAAAAAAAAATTTGTCAAGCACTAAGGATAAAAACAATTAAAAAGGTAAGAGATAAATATAAATATCATGAGCTCCTCATGTCTGTTACATTAAATGGCCAATGACAATGAAGTGACATCTAGCTGAGTTTGGGAAAGAATTTTATGCTCTGTCGGTTTGTGTTTTATTTGTAAGAAAAATAACAAAGACATGCTGGGATATGTAAGGATGTAGAAAATATGCCATTCATATATCCCCTATGAAAAGGATCCTTGGAGATACTCTAATTAACTAGTATTTATTTTCCTGTTTCAGGAATCTATGCTAAAGAAATAATTTACAAAGTGGACGAGTCTGTGAACAAAGACCTTTATTGTGGAATATTTTGTGACAAAAATTGTAAAAATCTTAAATGTCAACATTCTAGGCATATACAATAGCCTGTAATAATGTGCAATTAAGGAAATAATGGTGACAGTGGGCTCTCTGTTATATGGGAGAGCACTAGCAATGTTGTATTAAAGAATCTGAATAGAAATTTCTCCATGTTTAAAGAAGTTTTATATAACAAATACTAAAAGAAAATATCACAACAAGTTAAGAGTGACTCTCTCTGGATAGTGGGTTTAAAAACTTTTTTCTAAGCTTTTACAGTTTTTTGATTTTATAATCATTAAAAAAAAATAAGCAAAACGGATAGCGAAACATTCATTTGGAAGTCTATGGAGACTTATAAAAGTTTCACGACACAGTGGCAGTGAGTGACGCAGAATACAAAGTTGATTGTATATTATAATTTCAGAAGGTCATTCATTTATTAAATATTTGAGTGACTACTTGTGCAAGGCACTATGATAGGCCTTTGGATTATAACAGCAAATAAAATAAAACAGCAATCTCACAGAGATAAAAACATGTATGCAGGAAAACAAAAATTGGAAGGAAATGTGTGTTAAGGTGGTGAAATTATTGGTCTTTTAAATTGTAAATGCATTGCTTAAAATCACTATTACATTATTTGATGTAAAAATTATTACTTTTTTAAAAAGTCAATATATAACAGAATGCAATAAAGTAAAGGCAATCTTCCTAGGCCACTCTGGTCCAGAGTTTTATCAGCTTTTCCCCAATTACCCAGGAGAGTTCCAGAGACCTCTTATTTAACAACTTCCTTTACAAAAGATTTGGAAACACTGAACAGGATAGAGAAGAAACTCAGTGATGAAAGGGAAAAACATTTCCTATTTTGAAATGACATTTCTTAAGAGGGGCTTGAATTACTTTGTTATCACTATCTTGTTAATTATACTAGATATGTTATCAGTTATTTTTTACAAAAAATATACACATGAAAATCAAAGTAGTTTGTTGGCTTTTTTCCATGAGCTTGTTTTTCTTTCATGCCTGTTGAATTTTTGGAAACAGAGATCTAAGGAAAGGGAGAATAAGGAAACTAGTATTTTCAATAATTGGATACATACTCTATGTCAGATGCTGTCATTAATCCACTTGATGTAAACTATTTAGTTGATACCCCAAACACTATGAGTAGTTCTCATTATCTCATTTGCTCAATTTTATGAGTAAGGTTTCTAAGACTCATTCATTATGAATGGAATGAATTACATTCATTATCTTTTAGTGCATTTTTTTCCCTCTTGTCCTCTTGCTTTCACATGAGGGTATCCACCTATCCCTTACAATATATACTCATTCTAGCTCTTTCTAGCTGCACCTTAAGGGAACTGTGCTCGTTATGGTTATAGGCTTAGGCACCTCCTGTTACTTAGCTAGTCATTGAGGCATTTCTGGTTAATGATTGTCTGCTACAAATGCCTTGACGTTTCCTGTTCCAAAGGGTGTCAAACTGGTGACCTTCCAGCACTTGCAGGCACGAAGTTTGTTTTTTAAACAGTGAATGAGTGAGTTGTCAACATTTAAGGAGATTTTTACATTTTGAAAAAAAATTCAGTCTAGCTTCTTTTGAAAAGTCAGAATATCTGGCAATGTTCCCTGTGAGTAACAGCTCGTTGTAGCTGAGTCGTGGCTGGCTGGCTGCTTTAGAAAGGTCAGGCCCTCTTCGGTGACACACAATTTTGCTACTCTGTACTGTATTATTTGGGATTGCTTTTTCACATTTCCATTACCTTCCTGGCCCCTATAAGTCATCTGAGTTTGAGATCTCTGCTCCAGGTCATTGGTTTTCAACCTGTACTGTGCATACATGAATCACCTAAAGGAGTTTCTTTAAAAATATGCAGCTATGAGGCATACAATTAGATGCACTAAAATAGCATATAATTTAGTGGAATTCAGGGAGGCCAAAAATCTACACTTTAAATTTACCAAATGTGATTTTATTTTTCAGTATGTCCTAGTCACATTTTGAAAACCACATTAGATGAGACTCTTAGGATAATGTGGTTCCCCCAAAATGATATTAGAATCACCTGTGGAAACAATCACCTGTGAAATTATTTTTTTAAGAGATATTGCTATGCTCCAACCCCTGGGGGTCAAATTTGATAAATCTGGGAATCTATATTTTGAAGTTATATGAGTGCTGTCAACAGACAGATGGCCACCACTCTCAGTGGCTGAAACCTAAAGAATTATTACTTAATGACAGACAAGCAGTGAGAACAATGGGAAGCTAGGAATAGAGTTGGCTAATCTTAGGCAAATCTGAACTTTTGTCTGATTTCCTGATAGTTTGTTTGACAGGAGATGACAAGATAAAATACAATTCCAGCATTTTTCCATTTTCACTGATGATTATTTCCAGTAACTTTACTTTTCATCAACTTTGACATTCTCTAATTTTAAATGTCAAGAATCCTTGGCTACACAATATGGTGAAATTGGCTGAAGGGGGATTGAGTGTTTGGGAGAGCAATGGCTCAAAGACATGAGAACAATGTCATTTTCTGTCACTTGTGGTCTATAGAAAATTGAAAAATGATTTGGGGACAATGAAGGAAGTATGAAGAGTTTAATAGGGCAGTAGAAACAGGTTTTCTATTTCCTTTGAAATCAATTTCCCCAAGGAATTATTCTTTCAGCTTTGTTCTACATCTTATACTAAATTCTGGGTGGTCATGAACTCTATCCACCACAGTAAGGGAGGACTGTTTTTCTTTAGGCAGTACACACTTTTATGTTCACATCACTCCACTTTGAGAGATGGTGAGTTTTCCTCAGGTGTTACTTAGCTCTGTTATGCTAGAAGGGATGGAAATGGACCATTAATTCAGTTTAGTCAATAGTCATGGAGCATCTACTATGAGCCAGACACTGAGTGGGGATCTTACAGATCAGTCTAATGAAGAAGAGAGAGACATACATGTTAACAAATAATTACACTGCTCCGTGATAGAGCTAGAAAAGACAAATGCACAAGGTAGAAAAGTCACATAGTAGTGGAAGTGATTGATTGTGGTAAGGGAAGGGTGGGCAGTGTACCATGCACAGGAGAGGTGATGTTTAAGCAATGGTTTGAAAGTTGAATAGGATTTGGGGCAGATCCAAAAGAAAAGGGCATGCCAAGCAGTGAGAACAGTATGCACCAAACTTGGAACAGTGAGCACATTTAGGCTTTGCTGGAGCAGAAAGTGCACAGGGTGAGGGTTACTATCAAGAATAAATGAGAAGAGGTAAGCAAGGCTGAGATAATGAAGGGTCTTGAATGCCGTGCTAAGATGCTTAGAATTCATCTTTTAAGTTAGCGTTTGGCAGAGTGTAGGCAGTTTATGAGATGATTTTATGTTTAGGGACTTGACATTAATAACACTGAATTACATAGTGAGAAACTTAATCCTTTTTCAATTAGCATTTAATCTGTCTGTTTAGTCAAGGAGAAAGCCTCAGTTTGGTGTCAGTATGTCTTTAACACATCTATAACACCTGGAAATTTCCTTTATTAAAAGAGGACTCAGGTGCAGACCTGCGGCAGGCAAGGGTACGTAGCTAGAATTGTTTTGTTTGCATTGTGTACTTATTTTTACAGTTAACTTCTATTTATGACAAGTGGTGTTGGTTTCTCATTAACATTGTGATGAAAAGAATTTTAAAAATGAATTTATTTAAAACAGCAAATTAATTTTAAAAACTGAATAGCAATAGATAACACAGAAACATGGCAAAAATTATGAAGGCAATGCACACATGCCTAAAGTTTGGGATACACTGCTGTCATTTGGGGACAGTAGTGAATGGTTTAAACAGGCTAGTGAACTGGGTCTCTTCCTGACAGTAGCTTGGGGAATAGAATAGAGGAGGCCAAGAATGAAGGCAGGGAAGTTAGTTTGGAGGCCACTGAAGTACCGTAGGCAGAGATGGTATAGCCATGGTTAAGCTGTTGACTTATCACTGGTCTTTCCTAGTGTTACTTCCCTCTCTCATTCTGCAAGGAGGTCCTAATGGTTCCCCTGGCCTGGGCTTTGGGCTAAATTCTGAAGCAGTTCTGACAGCTGGAGATGCAAAGGTCTTTAGGTGGCTGCTGCCATGCATGTGTTAAAGGTGGACTTGGAATGAAGGTTAGAACTTATCAACACTTAAGTGCACATATAGTAATAACATTCATCGGGTACAGGGCAGATGGGAGAGGGGAGGAGAGGAGGGATATATATACACACCTCTGACTTGGGTGGGGCAAAGGCAACATATGTAACCTAAACATTTGTACCCCCCTAATATGCTTAAATAAAAAAAAGAATAGTATATGATCGTTTCCACTATCCCAACCCATTATGCAGCTTGATTTAGAAATTGCTGCAATCTTTAATCTTAATTAATGCATTTTTATGCATATAAACTGGCAATCCTAGCTTTAATAATTGATTTCCCAAGCATTTCTAATTCTAACCTGTGTTCTGGTTGTAGTCCTCCTATCCTGTCAGCTCTCCAAATTCTCTTTTTTTCTCTTCAGACCTAAGGTGAGCTGCTGAGTTCGCTGGGTTCTCCTTCTGACTATGGGAGCATCTAAGATAAACACATTTTTAAGTCCCTCTTTGGGAAGCATGACACTCTGCTCTCATTCCCTCCATGTCCAACTGCTGCTGACCATGTAGAAGTCGCAGTTTGACCACTCTGGTCATTGGTAGGAGAATCGAACAAGGATAGGCTGTTCCTATTGCCAAATTAGTCCTGAGGAAGATGTATCCTGGCTTTCCAAAACTGGAAGTAGGAATGAGTTTTCCTGAAGGAAAACATGTTTCAATAGCAATGCCTCTTACCTATTTTTAAAATTTGAATTTACAAAGCTTTTTTATGTACATTAACTCATTGAAACCTTATCAATTCTTGAAAATAGCATGGTTGACATTCAATAAATATCTGTTGAATGTGTGACTGTTTATAATTTATAAAGAAGGAAACTGAAGCTCAGAGAGGGTTTTCAAGGCTCTACTGGTGATCTGGGAACTATAACTTGAAGCCACGTTTCCAGTTCTCCTTGCTACTCCACATCCCCTTGGTCTCAAACAGAAAGAGTCTGTTACAGATGGTGTTTAGTTGACTATAAAACTATTAATATTGGAGTTCTGCTATATAATGGGACAAACAGGCTTTGGTAGCCTGGCCTGAGGTCTTAAAAAGCACAGATAACATTGTTTCAATGGAAAAATCAATTCTGAATTAGAGCATAATTCATCTGCAAATCATGACAACTTGGGTATATATCTGTCTTTCTGTATAGGTATATAATAAATGCTTTTTAATGCAGTGATTTACATTTATTGATTTTAAAAAATCATACACACATTTCAACTTCTAGAAATTTTGTGCTTTCTGTGTACCTATATCTCAACAAAATGTCATAAATTGGCAAGAGTCAATTGTACATGTTTGTGGAAGGCCTTGAGGACCAGGTTCTGTAGATTTGCTGATTAATTATTGACCTTATATATATTAATATATCATATATTAATATATTATATATAATATATTATTATAATATATATTATAATTATAATATATATTATAATAATATATTATATTATAATTATTATAATATATTATAAATATTAATATATTTCTCTGGCTATAGGGGAGGCATGTCTGAGTCAGAGTCTTGGTATGTCAGTGAGGGATGGAATGCTTTTTTTGAACTATATTCACAAAACCTGGAGAATTTGATACTTTCTCTTAAGGGTGGTGTACCCCACTTCATTTCTGTGAATTACTATTATGGCATAAGCAACTATAAGAATGTTGGGGAAGTATTAAGGAAGATGAGTCTGGTAAGGTCCCATTAGGAGCAGTGTTATTTATGTTTTTAATGGGAAAAAAACCTGATTTTAAACAACTGGGGCTAGATAAACAAATCATGAAACAACTCATTTAAAGGCAAATTATCTTAAAAAATAATGGAGAAAAAATATTAATGATATGGAAAGATGTCTGTATTGTATGGCTAAGTGAAAAAGAAAATTCATCAAATAGTATGATCCAATTTTATAAAGCACACATATGTGTAGATCTTCAGGTTGAGTATTTATCGGTGACTTTAATTTTATTCTTTGGCATTTTATTAACTTCCAGAATTATTCCCAGGGAACATACTTCTTTTTGTAATTAGAAATAAAGGAATAAATGATGTGCTTAACACAATAAAATGGCTGCATCTTTTCACAGTGCATTACGAACAAAAGTGACACTAAATACGGCTACTAAAAAACTATTCTACGTTTCTAAAGTTAGTAAGAGTCCTTCACGTTTTTCTCCCAACCCCTCTGGACACATACTTGGAGATATCTTGCTTTATTGTTTATAACTATAGATATGTTGGCAGTACAGCAGAAGTTGTTGAATCTTCTTAGTAAAAGGCAGATGAAGGTCTTCTCTTTGATGGATTAACCTAGATTTCCCAAAGGCAAAAGACCAGGAAGGAATTCATAGCTGCTTTGAATCCCTTCCTGTGTTGTGAGGTTGATTCTTAGGAGGCTTCATCTTAAAGCTATATTTTGGGGACCACTAGATGGCTCTCTGTGCCTCTGACCAGGTGAAGGCACACTGGATTCATTCAAATATGGATTTATCATTCATTTTCAGATACATATTGAAGTATTTCTTTACGTGTATAACACAATGTGTGACAAGACTCAAACTAACTCCTCTAGCACCAAGATGATAATATCTTTCTGTGTATGAATCTGTGTGTATACCTGCTCCTATTACATTCATAATATATAGAGGCAAATTATTTGTTTAATGGAATCTTCATTTATGAATCTCTGGTTGGAACTGAATAAATAGCATTTCATAACAGAGCCAGATTGTGATTCTGTTAGATAAAGACATGCTGAGCATTTAACTTTGTTTCTAAAAATAAAAACTTTTTTAAATCTGGAGAGTATTAACCCAATTTTTGATTGGCTTCTAGTTGAGGCCTTCAATACAATAAAGACCAATAGATTCCATGCAGGTCGTGCAGCCATAAAAGTGCTTAGTACTGTACTAATGTTCAGTAAATTTAGTTAATAATCACCTCTGAGAGGAGAGTAGTGGCGTCTCATTTCTAAGTCATTCCTAAGAATATTACCGAAAGATACAGGCTGAGCTATTGTTTGGAACTGTACAGATTTAGCCACTTGCAGAGTGATGAAAATATAGACTGCAAACACAAAAGAAAGTCTCACCTTTTAATACAGAAATAGCAGAATGCTTAAGTTTCAAAAGCCATGTCAAATTTGAGTGTTCAGAAATTTATTTTTAAAATAAGACTTTTCTAACACTGCATGTACTCACCATTAAATTGGTACTAATTGATCAACACTTATGTGCACATATGGAAGTAACATTCATCGGGTGTGGAAGAGGAAGGAGGGGATGGGTAAATTCCTCGTCTGGGTGATGGGCACACTTGTAGCTCTGGCTTGGGCTATGCAAGGGCAATTTATGTACCCAAAACATTTGTACCCTCGTAATAATCTGAAATTAAAAAATGATAATAATAAAAATATAAGACTTTCTTATTTCTCTTACTCTTTGATGGCAATGCCTCATTAGGGTGGCAATAGGGATTTCCTTAATTGTACTCTTACTGTTGCTAAACCATTAGCCTTGAGAGAATAAAATACATCAAAATGTTATTCAGGGTTATCTATGGAATGCATGGATAATAGTGCATGTGTTTTACTTTTATAATCAGAAAAGCAATATGCATTTAAAAAGTCCCTCAAAGTTGTGTGGATCAAACAGTTTTGATATAGTCAGCATTCAATAAAACACAAAGAGTTTGCTTTATGGGTGTCACATTTTTATAAGCCTTACTATATAGCTATGCTACTGTCCCTTAAACTTTAGGTTAAGGTAAGCCATAGTCAGTTGCATTGATACAGATAAAGCCCATATGAAAAAGGGGAAACTTTTGAACACTTGATCCATGTCAAGTCAGACTCTGCCCTTTCTAACTAAAAGCCTAAAATATCAATTGGGTTGTGATTACTAATGGATGGAATCACTGCGTCTTAGAAGACAGGAACCCAAGCTCAAACTTGCTTGAGTTTTTTCTCCAGCTGCAAAGTGTGTAAGTTGAAATAGAACCTGCCTTCCCAGGATAAAGAGGTCAAGATCACCTTCTATCTCTTTTCCACCTTCTGGCATAAGACTGTATGGACAAGTGCATTAGTTCCCTATGGTGGTGTAACCAATTACCAACAACTTAGCGGTTTAAAACAACACAAATTTCTTCTCATTACTTATGCCTGGAGGTAATAGTCTGGAATCAGTCTCACTGGGCTAAAGGCAAGGTGTGGGCAGGGCCGGATTCTCTCTGGAGCCTCTAACGGGAGAATCCATTTCCTCGCTGTTTCATTTTCTAGTGACTATCTGTATTCCTTGATTTATGGCCCCTTCCTCCGTCTTCAAAGTGCATCACTCCGATCTCTGCCTCCTTCACCACATCATCAAATCACCTTCTCTTCTGACTCTGACTCCTGTGTTATTCTCATAAGGACCCTTGTGATTATGCTGTGCACTCTTGGATAATCCAGGATGCCCTCCCCATCCCAACATGCTAAACATAATCACATATTCAATCCCTTTGCCATAGAAGGTAACATATTCACATGTTCTCAGGATCCAGATGTGGGAATCTTTGGGGAGGGGCAATATTCAGCCTACCACAGCAAAATAAGCCAATTTGTATACCACAGACTCTTGTCCTCTATCTCTTCTGCCATTTCTTTCTTTTATTTGCTCAGACGGAAAGTGATAGATGTCAAAATTTAGAACTAGGAAATGCCACAGAAACTTGAGACCCAAGATGTGTGTTCCAACCCGATCTTTTTCTAAGGAGCTATGAAACAGGCCATTAATGTATTTATTAATGAAGGGAAACCATCATTTCCATTCTATCATTTTTTGAGTTTAGTTCCTCAGAGCCTCCTATGAGATGTTAAGGTAGTAGATGAGGAAAAATTTGTGAGTTCCTCATTAATACTGTCTAAGAGATGTCATTCTTAATCTCTGACCACAGCGTCATTCTTAACCTCTGACATAACTGCTGTAAAAATTCGACCATCCTGAACCCATATAAAGAAGTAACTTTCTAAAACCAGACTTCAAAGTTCACTTCATTGTGGACCAACTTTACATACACTTAATTTTCAAGTGCACTTTAGTGAACCAGAACTCTAAGTGGGGTTTCAAAACAGCATATTTCAGCTAGGTAGTGGTCCTAGCTATTTGGAAGGCTGAAGAGGGAGGATACCTTGAGCCTAAAAGTTGACCAGCCTGGGCAACATAGCAAGATCCCTTTCTCAAAAGAAAAAAAATTAAAAACAGCATATTTCTTCATTTTTCTCTGGATTGTTTGTTGGAACTGGATGTCCTAAGCCTGAATATTATGCACATATTGAAAATGCATATAGAGGTTCTCTGGAAAACAAGCAAAAATACTTACATTTATATCCTGATTATTTCTATATTAATCTTGCCATATCAATACTTTGTGCTAAAAGAACAATCATTATCATCAGAACATGCTGTGCTCTAGATACTATGTTCAGTATATTACATATATGATGTAGTCCTCACCATAAACATAGGAGATATTCAAGTTTTATGATTCAAGGAATTGAAACATGGAGACAACATCAAGCTTGTTTCCCAAGGTAGGATGTCTAGTAAGTTGTACAGCTGAGATTCTAACATAGCTCTGAGTTTCTCAAAAGCAGTCTCTTAATTCTCACCTTATCTTTCCTTCATCAATATATTATTGTCTCATTTGGATTATGAAGGCAATAATATTTGTCCCTGCTCACTTCACAAAGTAAATGTGAGGATAAAATGATAAAATGGATGAGAAAGGACTTTGATAAATTTAAATATGCTCAACAATTTATTTTTCTTGAAATATATAATTTTCTTTCTTTCTTTTTTTATTTCAGCATATTACAAGGCTAAAAATGTTTAAGTTATATATATATATTGCCTTTGCCCCACCCAAGTCAGAGCTTACAGCGTGTCCATCCCCCAGACGGTGTGCACCACACTTATTAAGTGTGTATATGCCCATTCCTTTCTCCCCCCTCCACACTTGCCTGACACCTGATGAATGTTATTACTATATGTGCACTTAAGTGTTTATCAGTTAATACCAATTTGATGGTGAGTACATGCAGTGCTTGTTTTTCCATTCTTGTGATACTTCACTTAGTAGAATTGGCTCCAGCTCTATCCAGGATAATACGAGAGGTGCTAGATCAACATTGTTTTTTGTGACTGAGTAGAACTCCATGGTATACATATTACCTTTTTTCTCTTATTATTTTTTGATTGTATAGGTAATACATAATTATTTTTAGGAATATAGAAGCATGAATAAGGAAAAATTTGGACTTCTACCATCTAGTTATAATCACTATTAACATTTTTATAAAGTTTCAGACTTCATATTTTACCAAAATGAAGTCACATTTTGCATATATTTTTGTAAATACTTTTTATCTCTTTGTGTCAATAAATATATCCTTATTTTGAATGAGTACACAGAATTCCATTGTAAAGATACATCATGATTCAATTAATTAAATTCCCATTGTTTAACATTTAGTGTACAGTACACTTTTAGCAATCAAACCCATAAATAGATATATCTTTCTTTTATCCTTTCCTCTGGGCTATTATAAAAGCAGTCATGGATCCAGTCTGTTCTTTGGTTGTAGGCTAACAAATATACTAAATTCAGAAGGAACCATTAGTCTTTTTTCTTCTTGATGATTCCTCACTTCCTACAATGCATAGTTCTTCCTACTTCCCTATATTTTGTCTATATATTGATATCTACCTTACAGGGCTGTTAGGAGGAAGCCTTGAAAAACATAAATGCTACAAAGATATATATGATTAAAATTTTTCCTCAATCTATGCTTCAAATGAATAATGATGAAGCATAATTCAGACTAACTAAAAAAGGAGTCATCCTGCCTAATTCTTTACCACTTGAACCCATAACTACACCAGCCCTGGCCTATCAGATACCAGCCTTTTAGTATCAGGGTTTTCTCCTGCTGAGGTAATACCATCCCAGGCCAGGGACTAACCTGCTCCCTCAATGCCAAAGTTCAAACACAGCGGAGAGTGTTCCCTAAAAGTGCATGAATCTTACATAGTTAAAAAAAAGATCTGAGAATTTGGCTGAGGTCAGGTTGAGGGAAAGGGAGGGAAGGAGAGAGACTTGGCTCACTTTTAGCTCACCTTTTCCCCAATGGCTCGTTTTCCCCCCACAATCCCATATAGAAAATATCAGAGAAAGACAACTGAATGGCTTAAAGATTTCTATTAGTTTGTCATTCACGCATTCACTCACAAAACAATGTGGCAGGTGCTAAGAGATTTCTTTTTTCTCATCTAGTTTTATAGATTTGGCATCACATTTCTGGGGCTATATAGTTCCTTTACTCTCTGTGCACATGGCAGCAACTAGAGCAGGCAGGAGAAAGACAATGAGATTTCTCATCTCTACATTTAGTGGTGCCATTAAAGTGAGCAACACCTTGCTATGAGCCCCACATAGTTGTCTAGGGCAATGGTACTCAAAGTGTCTCGTTTGCAAACTGTTATCTGTCCATGATGAGATAAGGAGCTTGTGACAGTATGAACCAACACACTGCTTTCTTTATCAAGGAAGACTTGCTGTAAAAAAAAAATCTGAATGAGCCAATGTGTGCTTAGTATAGAGTTGGTGAAGAGGGGGTGGGGAGGGGTAGACTCTGTGTGGCCATAGTCTTAATGAATGATGAATTTGCCTATAGAAGAAACTTACGGCCAATGTGAAGGACCAACATTTCTCAAAAACCTTGGGCATCTTATTGAATTTCTTGCGGCAAAACCTAAGGCTATAGAAGCTGTATTGGATGTGCCATAGGTAAACAGTTGCCTTTCGTACAGAAACAGTACTAGGGCATGTCTTCTTTTCCTAGGCAAGTGTGCAACCTACTTACAAATCTAGGTTTTTCTTTTTTTTGTGGGTAAACCTACTTACTTTTTTCTAAGAGAAAAAAATGAGGGGGAGGGTAAAGAAGAAGGTGGGGGATGGAGACATAATGTGTATAAACCACATCCCATTTTGATTAGTAATTGCTAGTGGAGAATTAGGACTTAATTGATTCTTATCAGATCGTGACCAACACCTCCCCACTCATTATTTGGTTAACACTATAAATTTTTTCAAAGTACTTCCACTTTCTCATTTGATTCACAAAACAGCTCTGTCAACATGGTAAAGTACCTTCTTTTGACTGGTAAGCGTAGATGCTCAGAGATAGAGTCACTTGCCCAAGATTACATGGCTAGTAAGATGCAGAGGCAGACTGGTAATCTTTTGATTATGATTTCGCATACTTTCTATTACACTGTGTTCTTTTAACTAATGTGATTTGAATTGACTGGGGATATTCATGAAATAAAATCTAATGGTACAAAATCCATTGTGCTTTCTTCAATACTAAAAGATAAAAGACTAAGGAATTAGACACTGAAATTGGTCTTTAGATAGCTCAGCTGATTCAATCATAAATTAACTCTAAGATATAATGGTCAGATAAGATCAAAAGCAAATATATTCTTTATAGAATAAATGATGCTCCTGGGGTAAGCACAAAGAAAAGTGGGAGAGACAGACTAATTGCTCAATACACAGTGTCTGCTAGTTCTCTTCTATGTATCTAGAAAAATAAATAAATATTGTAAGTAAATTACCAAATTAAAAAAGACTTCCAAATTAATCCCATGTCTCTGTTCTTCAAGAAGAATCTGTAAAAAGATCACTACTAGGAAAAGTTTTGCATCACTTGACATTTAATTTGAAATCGTTTATCTTCAAGTAAGCAACAATTAGGTGCTATTATCAGCCATTCATCATAAATTGTAGAAGAATACATTTCCCCCAGAGGAGAGAGAGCTGTGCTTTGCACAAAGCAAGTCAAGGAAAACTAACACAGTTGAGAGCAGATATTTAAAAAATAAATGTCCTTTCCTGGTCCCCTCATGAGGCACCCAGGTTATGTAGTGATATCATCATTCTTTCCTTGTGCTATGGAAAAGTAGTGTTGTGCTAGCCAGATTCTAATAAACAGGCTTCAGTACTCAGCCCTGTGTTGTCAGAGAAAATGGACCATCTAAAATATTTATATTTCCATTGTAAAAAATAATATATTAATTTATTAGTATATATGACTAATGAAACAGGCAAAATTGTGGTAGGTACATTCAACAAGAGTTGAAAATAGGAGTTCAGTCACTTTTGAATTGCATCGGTTTGGATCTAAGCCAATTATATTACTTCATTAACTCTGCCTAATGGAACTGGAATGGAATTAACATGAGATATATATTTTAGAACAATGTGTATTTGTCACCTCCTCAGCAGGTAAATTTTAAGAATTTAACTTTGAAGAAACTACATAAACCCTATAAAACCTCTAGAAGAAAAACTAGTATGGAAAGATAAGAGAAAGAAAGTATAACTGTAGGAACTTAATGTAACTTTAAATGGAACTAGGTTCATATACAATATTATTATTTGAAGGTCATAGGAATGGAATTTACAACTAAGAAGTGATCATTTTAATAAAATGGGTTAGCAGCAAGTAGGGGATTTGAGTGTGGTAGTGAAGTCAGATTTTTTTTTGATGGAAACATGCTTTGACTCCATCCTAAGTGTAATGCTGTATTAAGCTTTTACAATGTAGTGACAATATACATACATTTTATAAGTTAACTAACTTACTTATAATGAATTTCCCTGCCTGAAGGAAGTTGGTCCCCTCCAAACTGATGATCCTATGTGTTTATGTTTTGAATAAATAGTATGTGGAAATGAAACCATTATGCTTTTTTAGGGGTTTGATCATCTTGGTGGTATCTCCTTCCATTCAAGGGTTGTGGCAGGATGTTACCAACACAATTACTTATTAATTGAAACCTTCATGTGAAAGAAATCATCAGCCCAAAAGAAAGTGAGAGAAAACAGCTGTTGCTATTCCTGCTGTAAAAGCAATTTTTATTTTTTTGAATAAGAGACACAATTTTATTTTACTTGGTTATATGAATAAGTCCACTTTCTTCTAGAATCCTTTATTCAGGTATTGACACAATCAACAAGTTAAGTCACAGGGCAGTAGACTTTGAGGACAGTGGCTAAATTGTCAATTTTATTTACTGTGTGGAATGACTTTGACATCGTTTTAGTTTTTTTTTTTTTTTTTTTTTTAAATCACATCAGTGTATTAGTGAAAGGAGAAGCAAGAGAAAGATCAGTTACTATTTTTGCTGAAAGCAGATTATGGTCATATCCTAAAATTACATATTACAGTGACTTGGCATTGAGCAAGACATTCTTAATATTAAATATTATAGAATGCCATTTAAATGACATACTAAAAGTAAAACAAGTTAGATACGTTTGAATTTAAGATACAAAAGGAGATGAAAGAAAGTGTTGTCACTGGACAAATTAGATCTGAATTAATACAATAATCTTTCCCTTTCAAGATGTGTACCATGAAAGTAACAGTGACAACAGTGATTTAAAATGTTTCTGAATTGAAATACAGAAGTAAATGTGCTTGGCAGAGTATTTATTTTATTGTCGGTTTGTCTCTGGTGGACTTTATTCTCTCAGTCATCTTAAAGCTTTGAAATTTACTGATTCTAGATTCTGCTTCATGGTTTTCCTGATCTTCTTGTTGTAATGTGCTATATGCTGCACACATCCATTATGGAACACATAGTTTCTAACTAAGAAACACTAATTTTGGTGGGGAAAAGTCTTGCTATTTAAGACTCTTGCCAAACAATCTGCAAATGGAAAGGAGTCTGGAGACTGTGACCACTATTGGCAACTTATGAAATATTAGGTAATAAGACAGCAATGATGAGAAGCTAGTGATGCTGACTCCTGCATTTTGTTAGAACTGATTCCTCATGGATATTAATAATGATGCACCCTATGGATGCAATTTCATGTTTATAACACTTTGGCCATTGGCAGCATTGTGCACCTGTGTTTTCCATGCCTTCCCATCTGCTGCCTACAGTCATTCAGATTCAGGTGACAGAAATATTTTAGATAAAAGTTAATTAGCCTGCACTCTGCAGATCAAATCTCTATAGTTCAGCATTAAATAGGAATCTTCTGGGCAACTGCTGAAAGTAGTTTGTATTCACCCTTCCTAAGATTAAAATTATAAGATTTATTTTTCTAGAAAAAGGATTCTTTAGTACTCCCTTGATATTTTATGCATAGATTCTATCAAACTTTTGGCTTGTATATTGCCCTTATTCATTTTAGTTCTTTCCTCTGCATATATATCAAAAGTGGAAGAGGAGAGATTAGAAATACATATATTGTTGAGCTAAAGGAATACAGTGAAAATGATGTAGAGTCAGAAATCCTCCAATGTCTGGACTCTTTTACTAGTATACTGACCAATGTTGATCAAGCTCCAGAACTTTCCTTAGTTTCTCAATCTTTGAAATGGGGCCAATGCCAGTTACCTATTTGCTTCATAAGTACTTTGTGCAAGGCTTAATACAGCTGGTTATTATGATAAAAATAATGTATAAAATGCAGAAAACTCCTTTTGCTGTAAGGACCCTATTTTGTCCTTAAATATTTATCTCTCATTATTACTTGTCAATAGTTAAGTTCACAAATAGCTTCTTTTATTAAAAATATAGGGGTTTCTTAGCAATAAAAAACTGTATCATTAGATTCACGTTCCTTTATTCTTAGATAATGGGACCAGGAATGAGCTCAACACAGCAATTGCATACCAGCCTCCAAGCCTGTGTCACATAGAAGGAAAGTAGGGACAAAGAAACAATCCTCAAATGAATCTACCCATCCATTTTTACACTATTACGTATTTCTAATGCTTTCCAGTACCCAAAACTAATTAACCACTCTTCTATACCTATTGCTTCTTCTGTGCTAGTTGCAGATTTTCTATTTACTCAAAGGAATTCAGAGGGATGTATCTCCTTCCTTACACCAACGCCTAAGGCTCAGGCACACCTTCCGAAGTCAAAGTGAGCAGATGCTGCTTTTTCCGCCACATGCTCTCAGAGTTCCTCTCGGGAGTGTAAGACTCCAGCAGAGAGACAGGAACACCCCACCCCCAGTCCCTGCTCTTGGCTTCAGAACTGTGACCGCTCTCCACGGTCCTGAATCTCGACTTCTACTTCTGTCTGGCTTCTAGAAGATTTTTCCCAGCTGGTCACAACGTAAAGATTTTTTTTTTCCTTTCCCGCGTATTCTCCCCACTTCCTTCCACCCACGACCCCCACCTCGCATTTTATTTTCATCCACTCTTAAAGTGTTTTATTCTACTCCTGCTGAGGTCCTTCTACCTATCACCTATGCATACGGTCCCATCCTTAAACAATATCAAAGTTATAAAACATCAAGTCCCTCCGGACGTCACCAGGCCCTTTTTTTTTCTTTGCCCACGCTACGGCCCCTGCCCACAGCTGTGCCCTTCTCCACCGCACGCGCCCGACTCCTCTCACCTGACTCTCCCGCGGAAACTCGTGGCGCACAATGCTGATCACTGGAATGTGCAGGACTGAGCTGACTAAGTCGAGCTCCATCATCTCGCCCAGGCCCTGGGGGAAGGCAAGCAGCGCAGATACCCCTTGCACCACCACGGTGTGGCACACACTTTGCAGAAAGGAGAAAGGGTCACTGCTCCACGGCGAGCTAGGGGAGGAGAAGGGCAAGAGCGGCAGATCGCCCAGGCCTGCCTCGATGGCCATCACTACTTCCAAAGACAGGTTGTAGGGCAGCAGCCCTTCCACGCGGTTCAGGTTGTCCACTGCGAATAGGAGGGCGTCCCGCGGCCACAAGGTCTCTGTCCCGGTTCCCTCTCCAGGCTTCCGGGCGCCAGGCGGCCCCCGGCCATGCAGGGTGCTCCCCAACCAGCGTGCGCCCGGCGAGGGCGCCGGGGGCCGCCAAGTCCCTGGCTCTGGCTCATCCCTCTGGGTGCCTGCCCGGCTGCTGTCCGGAGCGCGGCTGGCCGGGCGGGGGGCAGTGGTCCAGGGCTGCAAGTGTACCGCGCCCACTCTCACCGCGTGCCCGATGCGCTTGAGGATCTGGCAGGGCTGCGGGTGCGAGGAGGAGCCGGGCACCCCGGCTAGCACCAGTGCGCAGGGCGGTGGCAGCAGCAGACAGACCCTGCTCAGCAGCCACCACAAACTCAGTCTCCTCATTACTGAGACCCGCAGGGAGAAAGCGCGCCCCCTTCTGCGCCCGGCTCGCCCCTCCGCAGCCGCCTAAGGTCTCCGCCTCCAGGTCCCGCTCGCGGCTTCACTGGACTCGGTGAAGCGGTCCCAGGAGCTGGAGCGGTCTCCGGGC